>AFIV01000122.1:0-65265 GCA_000223765.2 Zymoseptoria ardabiliae STIR04_1.1.2 | reverse complement strand
TTACCGCCGTAGGTATAGCCGAGTATATGTTGCTAGAGCTCCTTCGATTCTAGCGTAAGGTCGTAGACTCTAAGGCTAAAGAATCTACTACTAGTATACGTAATAATAACGACTAGTTCGTCGACGAAGGAGCCTTTCTATACTAGCTAGGATACTTACTAGCTCGTACTACTACTCCTAGAACTCCTATACCTCGAGACGACGACGCTAAGGATACTTAAGTACCTACTACACTATTGCTAATGCTCTACCTTAATAGCGCTACTATTTATAAAGTAGCTACCTTCCGTAGCTAGCTAGATATCCTCGGGATTCCTTATACTCTTAACGTATAGCTAGCGAACTCCCTAGACCTTAATCTAATTAAGAACCTATAGGCCTTAATAAAATAGCGCCTTAATTATCTGTATCCGTTACTATCGTCGAATAAGGTACTTCGACGTTAAATCTAAGAGGTATAGGATACGGTAACTCCGGCTAAGATTACTTAAATAACGGGCTCGTTTAGATCGCGTTACGAGAAGGTAATCGCTCGTAAGGGTCGCTATACGGGCTATTAATGCCGGCGAATCGATTAGGAGTAGTTTCGAGATAGTAGTAATAGTAGTAGTAGAGTTATCGGTATACGAACTTATTACTAAATTCTTAGCTATCTAGTCTTTACCGAATTTGTAACTATAGATAAGGTCAAATAACACGCTCTTATTAGCTCGGTTAATCTCGTACAGCCTCGTATTGCGGCCCGTGTCAGTAAATGATAGACAAGGGCCCTTGCACGTGACAAGGGTAGAAGTAGAGAACGAGCGGCTGCAGGAGGTGACTGTACGTCCACCATGGATCATCCACGTAGGCTGCCATCGACTGCATGGCAAAGGGCATACATACATGGCATACATCATTACTGAATATGGCCATTAATCATTCTCATTGTTCTCATCTCCATCCAAGAGATTCACATCATGCGTCGCATCGTCACTGTTGCGATCTGCCTTTGCCTCACGACCATTGCACAAAATAGCATCTCTCTCGAGGGCAACGACTGGACTCTCTCCAATCCTCTACTGAACATTTCTGTACCTGCCGAGCTTCCTAGCTCTGCTCACCTTGATCTCTTGGCCAGCCAAGTGATTGGCGATCCATTATATGGCGCGAACAACTACAACCTTCGCTGGATTGTATGGCAAAATTGGACCTATACATCTGCGCCGATACCTGATCTGAAGTCAAATGCGAGTTCTACTTGGCTACTGTTCGATGGACTGGACACTTTCACTTCGGTTTCGTTCTGTGGACGGCATGTCGCCAGTACGAATAACCAATTCAGACAGGCACGTTCTCTTCTCTAGAGACAGATGACCATGCGAAGCAATAGCTAATCATGATGCAGTACTGGTTCGATGTGTCCGAGATTCTGAGCTCATGTAATGAGTTGGACCGCGTGCTTGACATCAACTTTGGGTCTGCTCCGACTATCGCAGATGAGATTGCCAACCGACCCGGACAGGAAACCTGGCCAGAAGGCGTGCAGCAGCTCTACCAGTTCCCAAACCGATGGTTCATTCGCAAGGAACAAAGCGATTTTGGTTGGGATTGGGGTCCTGCATTCTCACCTACTGGACCATGGCAACCGGCCTGGGTTGTTCAACTGGTGGTCGAAGAAGTCAAAGTGAGGAATACGTTGATTGACATTTATCGGCAAGGCCAGCTCAACAACATACCGCCCGATCAGAGCCAGTCTTGGGTAGTCAATGCCAGTTTGGACTATTTTGGACAGATGCCTGAAGGTGCCACAATGACATACAACCTACAGAGTCTCGATAACCAGACGACGATCGCCAGCGGAGCTTTGGACAATGTGATCATTACGAACTCCACTGCGACTGGCGAGACCACCATCTCAAGTAGCGCCGTGGACCTCTGGTGGCCAGTCGGAATGGGTAATCAGGTGTTGTATTACCTTACGGTCGATCTCGTTTCCGCCACGAACTCCACACTGGCAACCATCACCAAGCGAGTCGGCTTCCGCGCCATCGTTCTAAACAGCAACCCCATCTCGAACGAGCAGTTGGTTCAAGGAATCGCACCGGGAAACAATTGGCACTTCGAGATAAACGGACAAGAGTTCTACGCGAAGGGCTCGAATTTCATCCCACCCGACGCCTTTTGGACAAGAGTGACACCAGAGAGGATCAGCAATCTGTTCGACACGGCCATCGCTGGTAATCAAAACATGCTCCGAGTGTGGTCCAGCGGAGCATACGCGCCAGACTTCATGTACGACCTTGCCGATGAGAAGGGTCTTCTGCTATGGTCCGAGATGGAGTTCGCCTGCGCACTTTATCCTGTTGATTCAGAGTTCCTCGACAACGCTCGCCAGGAAGCTGAGTATCAAGTAAGGAGAGTTAATCACCACCCTTCCCTGACTTTCTGGGCTGGTGGCAATGAATTGGAGAACTTGGAATTACTCCTCGTGAACTCATCGGCCCCAGAGCAGTATGATCGTTACTTGGCCGAGTATGAGAAGTTGTTCCTAGAGACGTTGCTCCCTGTGGTATATGGAAACACGCGGAGTATCAGCTATCAGCCAAGTTCGACGAGCAATGGCTGGTTGATCTTGAACCATAGCGCTCCTATGCCGATGGTGCAGCGTTACAACAACAAGACCGAAGGATCGATCTATGGAGAGCGGGACTAGTGAGTGTCTGACCATGTGCCGTGAGGATACTCAACACTGACGCAGACAGTTATAACTACGATCCGGCGTCTCTTGGAAACGCATCCACTTATCCCGTCGGACGCTTCAGCAACGAGTTCGGCTACCACTCTATGCCATCGATCCAATCTTGGAGACAGCAAGTCGCCGAGCGAGATTTACAGTTCAACTCGACCGTCATCCTGCAACGCAATCAGCACAATCCACCGGGGAACCTCAGCACAACGAAACTGGGCAACTCCTTGACCGGTCAAGGCCAAATGACCCAAGCCGTGGAGATGTGGTACCCGATCCCCAGCAAGCAAAATGCCGCTGCAAATTTCTCCGCCTGGTGTCATGCCACGCAAATCTTCCAGGCGGAGTTCTACACTTCCCAAATCGAATTCTACCGCCGTGGCTCCGGTTTGCCAGAACGCCAATTGGGCTCGCTGTACTGGCAGCTCGAGGATCTTTGGGTGGCACCGACCTGGTCCAGCGTAGAATACGACGGGAGATGGAAGGTGCTGCATTACGCGGCGAAAGACCGATACGAGCACGTCATCGTCGCGCCGTACTTCAACCGTACGACTGGCAACTTGAGCGTATGGGCTACTTCCGATTTATGGGATTCTGTCCAGGGCAAGGCGACGCTCACTTGGTACGATTGGAGCGGAACCAAGCTCGACGTCGGCTCGAATACTTCTACCGTTGATGTGGTGATCGGTGCCATCAATAGCACGAAGCTCATGGAGACGAACACGACCGAGCTTCTATCCGGATTGGATGTGAACAACGCCATCTTGCGAATGGAGATCGAAGTCGAAGGGAAGTTGCCCAACAGCAACGCTACCCGGACTTTCAAGCACGAGAACTGGTTCCACCCAGCTCCGTTGAAGGACGCCAAACTTGTGGATCCCGGACTGGGATACAGCTTCAGCTTTTCGGATGGCGGGAAGATCATGATCACAGCGACAAAGGGTGTTGCCGCATGGGTATGGATTGACTATCCGGCTGATGTAGTGATGCACTTTGACAAGAATGCGTTTTGGTTGCTTCCGAATGAGACCGTCGAGATTGGCTTTACCGTGGTTAGTGATGCGACGGATGGGAAGTGGCCGGCGGGTGTGACGGTACAGAGCATATGGAACCAGACGCTGTCAGAATGAGCTCAGAGTGCGAAGTAATGGCATAGCTAATGGAATTAACGATGCGTCCTAGCATCCATGCCTCGACTGGATAGTTCAGCTTGTTTTGTATGTGATATTCGTGTGGTTGTGGGAGAGCCTTACGATTTGGTACATGGCCGCCAAGATAAAGAGCTTGTGCTTTGCCTATGTAAGGGAGTGAACCGAAGATGGAAGGAGTGGCTGATGATAGTGCAAGCGAAGTGAATGACTTGCTGGGTGGATAGGTCGCTTCCGAGATTCAGCCGGCGCGACCTCAATTCCTCGACACGCGCGAGGATTAAACTCCACCATCTCATTGACATCGCCAACCACCTTTGCCCGCATCCTACCTCCGAACCAACAAGCCCAGTCATCACCAAAACTCAGGCGACTCCTGTCATCGAACGCCACGATCTGGAAAACTCGCCAACAACCACACGAAGCCGGTCCTCTCTTCCCATCGCCAAACCGGCGAGATGGACCCATATGGAAACTACGATGGCATGGACGCCGATGATGCCGGGCCAAAAGTGACCATCCGCGAGGTGTGTCGCTGATCGCGCAATATCGGACTCAAAGATCACGACAACTAATCAGCGCAGACCAACAAAACCACCATCAAATTCGCCCTCTCCAACACCAGCCTCGCCTTCGCCAACTCCATCCGCCGCACGATGCTCGCCGAAATCCCCACCATCGCCATTGATCTCGTCGAAGTCGAAGCCAACACATCCGTTCTTGCCGACGAATTCCTCGCGCATCGTCTCGGTCTCATCCCACTGAGCACAAAAGGCGTGGAAGAAATGGTCGACTGGCGCGACTGCGACCAATGCGACGAACACTGCGATCAATGCAGCGTGATCCTCCGCCTCAACGTCGCGAATCGATCCAGCGACCAGAACCTCAAAGTCTTCGCCCGCGACCTCTTTGTCGAATCCGGCGCGAACGCGGGCTACAATCGCTCAAATGGGATGGGAAATTCCTCAGACGAACTGCCCGAGCGTGGACGACCGATCGTCATGGACCGGGACAGCCAAGGAGCTCTGATCTGCCAACTGCGCCGCGGACAAGAGATCAAATTGAAATGCATCGCACGCAAGGGCATTGCGAAAGAGCACGCGAAATGGGCACCGACAGCAGCCATCGGATTCGAATACGATCCTTGGAACAAGCTCCGCCACACAACACTATGGTATGAGACAGATGCAAAAGCGGAGTGGCCGCGACCGGAGAAGAACGGTGGATGGGAAGAGGAGCCGCAAGAAGGAGAACCATTCAACTACGCAGCGGAGCCCTCAGCATTTTACATTGAACTCGAAGGAACAGGCGTCATGCCGCCAGATCAGATTCTACATTCGGGCATCCGCGTGCTGCAGAACAAATTGGCGGGCATCATCACGGAACTGGACTCGGAAGCAGCAGGACAGGATGCGAATGGATTCGGAGGTGGCTTCAGTCCACAAGACGGGATGGCGAATGGAGGGCAAAATACGCAATACGGCGGACAGAGCGCGTATGGTGGAAACACGGCGTATGGAGCGCAGACGCCGGCGTACGGTGCTACGAGCGTGTACGGGCAGGCGACGCCATATGGACAGCATGGACAGCGGCCATACTGAGCAGGCGACCAAGAAAGAGGGTCTTTGAGTGTACTAGTACGGAGGGGCAATTGCAGCGACGGCGTTGGCTTGGGTGGCATGAAAGATCTAGAAGGAAGCATCGCTGATGCGAAAGATCCACAGGCGTGGAGGCGTGGAGGCGCAGTGTCGGCTTGGAGGCCGCAATGTGGTCGAGCTGTCCGAGCGAGAACAGCCAAGGTTCGACTGATGGCGTTGAGCGACTGATTGCCAGCACGTCGAGGCCCCTCAGCAGTCACAGGAGAAAACTGAGCTGCCGGCCGGCGATCTAAACTGCCATGGCGTGAATGATTCGGCAAGAGGAAACACGTGCCTGTGACTGTTCTTCAATCAAGACAGAGTAGCGCAGATTCGGGCTGAACGCGCCCATTACAGAGGAGACGAGACTCGTACTTGAGAAATGGTACAGCGCGTTATTCCTACAATACCACAACTCGACACTCCCCTGTCACCAAGAATTACCTTTTGCACTTTTCAACCCGAGCCAGAATCTCCCATTGACACGAACTCCACCCTCTGGTCCAACTTACTGAATCTCTCCGTCAAAGTTGATCTTGAGACCTAGAGCACACACGAAAAAGTCAGCAAACCTCCCCAATCCATCATCAAGCCATCTCAAACTTACTAGTCGGAAACGGAAAGTACTGATCCCAATCCTCCGTCAGATAAAGATGATAATGCCACTCCTCAGGCAGCACAGCTTTATCCCCAGGCACAAACTCCTTCATCACCTTCTTGACGGAATGTCCCACGCTCTGCGCTCCCACACTCACGGGCGCGGGTCGCAAGTTGTCCAGCCTGCCGATCACCTTCAACATCGTCGTCAGCGCCACGCGGGTCATCGGTAGACCCATGCATTGATGTACGCCGTGGCCGAGAGTGATGTAGCTGTTCAAGTCTCGCGTCAAGTCGAGGACGTCGGGGTTGGGGTAGGCGGCAGCATCGCGGGAGGCGGACTTTAGGTTGACGAAGACCGTGTCACCTTTCTTGAGGTGATGGACCTGCTCGCCGAGGAGAGGTGTGTTATCGACGACGGTGGTGTCCTTGGTGACGGTGCGGAATATGGCGGTCTCGCCGTTGAGGCGGGCACCTTCCATCAGGTAGTGCATCAAGGTATCGTCGGCCTCCGGGGTGTCGAGTTTCGCGAGACGGTTGATTTCGGGGAGATGGTCTTTGCCGGTGGTGAAGAAATAGTCGAGGGCTTGGCCGAGCAGCTGGCCTTGATTAGCGACCATGCCGCCGGCTGTGCCCATGATATTGCCCCAGACGAGATCATCCACGTCGACGTCTTGCTTGCAGAGCTGGGCGATCATGTGCACGCCGTAGTCGCCCAGAGGACCGTCGTTGGGCTTCACGACATCGATGAGTGACTCGGCGAGTTTGCCGAAAGTCTTGACGGACTGAACTTGGGCTTTCATGATGTTGCCGAGCGATTGAGTGGCGGCGCGGGCCTTTTGACGAAGAGGAAAGGACTTTGGTGGGTCGAGGTCGAAGAAGACGCAGGTAAAGACTGCGGCCATGATGAGGTAGAGCTGCTGTTCGGTGAAGATGCCCAGAGGGAACTTCTCCGTCTTAAGGGGAATGCTATGGATTGTCAGTATGATACCTGTGTTCTGCTGTCTTTGAGAAATGCTCACCTGAAGAGCTCAGCACAAAAGTGGACGTGAGCAAGGTTGCCGACATCACGGATGATGTCGACATTGTTCACTCCAGCCAGCTTGTACGACTTCTGCTTCAACAGCTCCGTGGTCTTCGTTTCGTAGAAGTCGCGAACTGCTGTGAGCCACTTCTCGTTGCCGGAGGGAATGCCTGAGTATGTTGTCAGTATTTCCTTGCGACAGCCATGCCACTCGTATGAGTCTTACCTCGACTCGCATTGGGAGCACCTTGGTACATCGTGTTCTCCATCATAGCTCTCGACTTTGCGTTCTCAGGTCCATCACCAGCCAACATGAAGTTCTTGGCTTTCGGACCCATCAAAAACACCATAGCAGGACCCCAGGTGACGTGGAAGTCCTCTTGGTTCTCGGTGACCTGCATACCAGCCGCGTGGCTGAACAGCGTAACAGGATGATGAGATGTCTTCGGCTTGTCGAAGTTGTACATGTGATCTTTCTCAAGCCCCTGGAGGATCGTC
The DNA here is from genome assembly GCA_000223765.2 of Zymoseptoria ardabiliae STIR04_1.1.2. Taxonomy (NCBI): domain Eukaryota; kingdom Fungi; phylum Ascomycota; class Dothideomycetes; order Mycosphaerellales; family Mycosphaerellaceae; genus Zymoseptoria; species Zymoseptoria ardabiliae. The sequence goes on along the minus strand of AFIV01000122.1, from coordinate 57,633 downwards.
TTCATCTCGTCGGGAGTGGTCATTGGGTAGTGCACGTAGACCGAACCTGGATCGTAGCTGTTGGGCAAGGCGCGGAGGAAGAGCTTGTAGAAAACGCAGCCGTTGTCGATGGAGAGGTCGGATGAGGCTTCTTGAAATCCCCAGTTGGTCAAAGATGCCGGAGTGTAAGCCGTTGTGTAGAAGCGATCTCCACGAACAAGGGCGACGGCGTCCGACAAGACGCCTCGAGAGGTAGTGTAAGATGGGCAAAGACCTGAACCGGGAAGTTTCGCCTGCTTGTCATCTTCGACCACCAGACCTGGGTAAAGCTCGACGTCGTCAGGAGTGTTGTAGAGATGCTTGAGAGCCTCCGAGACCTCCCTGTTGGTCGTGATGTCTTCAAAGGTCTTGTGCGGTTTGAGGTGAAAATGCTCGCGAAACTCGTTCAGAGTAGCACACCTCCATGTACGAGCCTGCTGGATTCCGAGGATCTCGATCGCCTTCATCACGGCTGGAACCTGTTGTGGGCCCATGGCGTTCGCACAGTCCTCGATGCTGCTGGTCAGCAGGGCTGCAAGATCGTCGTCCTTGTAGTTGCCTTTGAAAGGACCTTCTGGGATTCGGTCCATCTTCTCGTTCTTGAGCGCCGGGAAATCACGCTCGGTAGGATCTTTGTTCTCAGTTTCATGCTGCATGTGGGCAAGAGTCATGAGGAACTTCCTCATGTTCTCCGGCTTCGCTACGTCCTCGGCAGTCAAGCCATCGGGAAGAGGAAGCTCCCTGAACAGCTGCTGAGTCCACAAGTCATCCCGTTTGGACACTGCGGAGTGCCATCTGTACACAAGATTGAATCTGAGAACATGTCAGTATGAACCCTCCCATACGACTTCTAGCAGATCACTCACTCAGCCGAGCACTGATTGCCAGTTGCGACAGGAATACCGCCAGGTATGTCCACTCTAGGATCAAGCTGCCAGTTGTCGTCCGTGCGGTTGAGGTTGAGGATGGTTCGAACATAGTCGATAAGGATAATGTTGATATAAAGTCCGCAAACAACAAGGCGTGCTGTTTGAAAGAGATCATCATCGCGCTTGTTCAAGCCGGTCTCGCCATAACGATCAACGGTCATCTGTCTTGGGTTCTCCGTAAAGCGACCATCTTCATTGATCAATGCCAACTGCTCAACAACATAGTTGTGATAGCGATTGAACATGATTAGCAGTGCACCACAGCCGGGAGGAAAGCTTAGCAATCGAGTCTCGGCGAAGCAATCGGGCTTGATCTTGCCGTTTTGGAAAGTGCGCATTGTCTTCTGCTCTTTCCAGTTGCTGCCATAGAGTGGTGAGAGATCAAGGTAGGATGAAGTGTTTGAGATCCTCGCATCCAAGTGATCGGTCCTGAAAATGTCGTGGATGATGATCGAGGCGAGGTAGAACAGCATGCTCGAGATTCTATTCGGATGCTTCTCGCCGGCTTCGTGCTTCCGAGCCATGACTGTATCGAACAGGACTCCGGGATCGGGGAGAACGCCTCCCTGCTTGGACTTTGGGTTCACTGTGCGCGCGTACGGCATACCTGCTTTGCCGACATTTGGATATTTGAAGTTGTTGTTGCTACCATCGGGCTGACGGAACTCGTACTCCTCGCCGAGAATGACATTGGGAGGGTGCTCGAGATCGTTCCAAAGTGTGGTAACCAGGGTGGTGGTCAGTCGATCCTGTAAGAAGCTCTCCGGGAGTTTTGTAGCAATAGCAATCATGCTTTCCATGAGATACTCCTTGTCGTCCAAGTTTTCTCCCATTGCGGTGGACTTGAAGACCTTGATAAGACCTTCGATGTCTTCAATATCTTGCCTCGGAATATCTCTCAAGATCTCGCGGACGTCCTTGCTGAAGGTGTCCTTCTTAGGCGCCGGCAAAGCGCTTCCATCGCCAGTTCGGGTTGGAAGAGGAGCCCTGATCGCCTTCAAAAGAGTCCCAAGCTGCTCCATGGATTGCCGCGTATCTTTTCTCATCTGGTCGAGGGTAGACAGTTGCTCGGGCTCTGGAGGAGCTGGGGTAGCAGAGCTGGGTGCGACAGGTGCCCTTTCCTCTGCGCCGTTCGTCTGCGCGGGTTTGACAGCAGCAGTGCCATTTGCTCTTGCAGGCTTCTGGTCTCTGTCGCCATTGCTTTTGTCAGGCCTTGAGCCTCGGATAGAAGAGAATCTTTTGAGAAAAGAATCCATCCTTGGTCTAGAAATGATGATTAGCAAAGGACAGAGAGTGAAATACTGTAACTGCAGTCAAGATACGGTGGAGTCGTCGGCTTGGGGTATTCCGAGTAGATGGAGCTGCTCTGATCGAACGGGAGGGACGGTAATGGCTTGTCATATCGTATTCTAGCATCGGCATGATCGCTGGAGCTGTGATGTCGCGGTCTCCGGACGGGTTGCGATTTCGACTTGGACAACTGGTGCTTCTTGTGCTTCATTTCGCGAGTATCTTGTGGTTCTGATTGGAGGAAGCGAACGCTGGATCTCGGTGGAACCTCGAGGCCAGCACCGATATCAGTATCGACTCCGCGGACGACGTCCTCGAGCGTGATAGGCAGCTGCACTTCTCGACTGTCCGGCGGCTTGCACCACCGACAAGAGTGACCAAAGTGCTCAGCAGCGGTCGTTGACGCCATGGGATATTTGCTCGTGATGAATGCTGTAAGGTTCCACTAGGGAAATACCCTGAACCATGTGTCGTCCATTGGAGGGTGACCCCAAGGACATTGCTTGAAGAGTGCCTGGCTTGTATCCGATGGTTCTCGTGGCAGTCGTAGCGGGCGCAGAGCATGGGTATCCGGCGCATGGCAGGTCAGGAGCATTGAGACTTTGTGTACTTACTAGTATTTCCTCAAGGAGCCACCACAATGAGTGAGGTCGTACCTGCGTGGTCAATTTGTTCGAAGTCCAAATAACAGAGTCAACGAGAGTCGGAGTGACAAGATGTTCAGCTGAAGGAAGAAGACGATGGATTACTTTGTAGTTTGTAGTAGTTCAGCACAGGGCAAGACGCCAAACCCCCCGTACATGCAGGCTGTATGCATGGATGTTGAGAGAGCGGCTGGAAGGAGAGGCCGCTCGGTAGCAACAAGCCGATACCGTACTGGGTCAGCTGAGGACACGGAGATTCGTCTGTCCGGCCAGTCACATACGACCATGTTCAGCCAAGGTCTCGAGCCTGCAGAAGAGGACACTTTTGGTCAGGCCACATCGGCGTCTCCGCTCTCCGAGCCTTACAATTAAATGGCGTCCTTGGCTGGTCAGCGCGCAGCTGAGAATCCGCCATTGGTTTTGCGGTGGATGGGCGGCCTTGCGGAAGGAAGAAGACCATCCCCGTCTGGAATCTCATCCACCGGCAGAGGAGGAGTGTCATCAATGTGCATCCCACGCGCGAGAGTCTCGTAGGTAGTAACACTATTGGCAGCGTGAGCCTTGAGGTACCTTTCAAGCCGACAATAGAAGAGCATCAATCACAAGCCAAAGGTCATCAAAATTTGCCCCATTTCATTGGACATTGATGACCGGGCCGAGCTCCGCTACGACGACAAGGATGGAGATGTTTCCTCAGCACCTCATTGAACGATCCATTCTCCTTTCACAACGTTGACTTCTCCTCCATATCGCAGTCATGGCATCGAAACCAGTGACATTGCAAGTCAAGCCTCGAGGTATGTCCAGATATCTCCCACAACCACTCCAACAACATCAATCTCACGAACCACAGGAAAACGCATCTCCAAACTGCCCACTGAGACGAGCATCTACATCCAAGGCAGCACGGGCGACCTCTACCAACGCATTGCCGCCGAGTCAAACTTCGACATTCACCGCCTCCGCATTACCACCGAAGATGGAAAGCTCGTCCCGAATGACAAGCAGACTACGGTCGAGAGCGTAGGCCTAAGAAACGGCGGCACGATCCAGGTGAAGGACTTGGGTGAGTTTGGACCTCAATATACAACATACCCACACAGCATACTGATTCAATGCCCAGGCCTTCAAATCGCCTGGCGAACCGTCTTCGTCATCGAATACCTCGGACCACTCCTCATCCACCCGCTCTTCTACTTCCTCCGACCCTACATCTACTCCAACGCTCCCGCCCAGCCCTCGACCCTCCAATCCCTCTCGTGCCTACTCATCTTCCTCCACTTCCTCAAACGCGAATTCGAGACCCTCTTCGTCCACCGCTTCAGCAATGCCACCATGCCCGCCTTCAACATCTTCAAGAACTCCGGCCACTACTGGGGTCTAGGAGGTCTGCTCATCGCAGCCTTCATCTACTCGCCGACTCACGCGACCGCCGCACCGAGCAACCCACTCCTCACACCCATTGCTCTCTCCTGCTACGTCATCGGCGAGCTGGGCAACCTCAACACGCATCTTGTCCTGCGTGGTCTTCGCTCACCAGGTGGTACCGAGCGCGGCGTGCCGAAGGGACTGGGTTTCGACTGGGTGACTTGCCCGAATTACATGTTCGAGGCACTGGCGTGGTTGGGAATGGTGTTGATCACGCGATCGTGGACAACAGTGGTGTTCAGCGCTGTTGCGATTGGACAGATGGCGGTTTGGGCTCAGAAGAAAGAGAGGAGATATCGGAAGGAGTTGCCGGGGAAGTACCAGAAGAAGAGGTTCGCTATGATTCCGGGGATTATCTGAGTGTTGATGGATATTGAGAATGAAAATATCCAAGGCAGGAAGGATATGTTGCTCTTCGTAAACGCGGAGCCGAGTATTGTCGTGAGCACAGAGCCCTCGAGAGCACGGGAGAAGTCAGGCATTGGAATGTTGACTCCGGGCTTTTCGCTCTGCACGAGAAGATGTACAGCATGAAAGAGACAACAGACATTCCGACATAGCAATGTGAGGCATGCAAGATGTGCTGGACAGATTTACCATTGTCTCACACCACAAATTCTTGTACCTGCCTCGACTTTTGATGGTCCGTTCGCTCTTGCCAATTTCGAAAGTTAGACGTCACTTGGTAAAACACGAGACAAGAAATGAGAATAGCAGTGATTGTTCAAAGCCACCTGTAGTCGGCTCGTATTCATTTCATATTTCATATCGATCGTAAAGCCGTCCATCTATCCACCCTTCTAAAGGGTGTACCTGAATCCCTCAAGTCCCTCAATCACCTTACCCCCGGCCGCCGCACGCTTATTCGCCCTCCAGAACTTGAGCTCCATCAAGCACGTAATAACGACAACCAACGCACAAGCGATGATGCAAGTGTAAATACCGGGCACGTAGCCGGGTTTGTCCTGGGAGCGGAACACGGTCGAGCCGATGATACCGCCGATGCCGCCGGCGCCGACCAGGGTCGCGGAGGCGAGGGCACGCTTCCATTGGCCGCGGAGGTTGTTGGCTTGGTAGGAGAGGATGGTGGGGACGTTGGCGTTGCAGGAGGTGGTGGCGAGGAAGACGCCGATGTAGCGGGCGGCTGGGGAGGTGGTGAAACCGAGGAGGGGGAGGCCGATGAGTCCCAATACGGCGTTCATGATGATGAGAGGTCCTGGTTGATTGTTAGCGCCTACGTTTGAGGGTCCATTGATCATCGTGGACCGCGGGTCAAGGACTTACCACGAAGATGGTGCTTGTCTCCCCACCAGGCACAGCCGTACTAGAAGCGAGAAGGTCAGCGATTGTCGTATACAATGGTAGATGTTAGAGGACATACCATCCACACGGCTGCGAAGATATAGGGCGGTGCGATGAGGCACTCGGCGGTGTAAGCGGTGTAGCCCATGGACTCGTGGAGGATGATCGGGAGGAAGTAGGCGATGGCGTAGGTCGAGGTAGTGGTCAACATGAAGAGCGCGGCAAAGCCCCAGATCTTGCTGTCGCAGGCGCAGCGGAGATAAGTTCCGAGATTGAACTTCTCTGCAATGGCATCGTGGCGATCCTTCTCGATGCGAGCGACGACAAAGGCAGCCTCCTTCTCGGTCAGGAAGGGAATAGCGAACGACTTGGTCTTGGTGGCGGCCTTCTCCGGGAAGTCGGCAATAGTGAAGGAGCCGATGACGGCGACGACACAGGTCAAAAGCCCTTGCATGATGAAGATCCAGCGCCAGCCAGCGATGCCGGGAAGGACGCCTTTGGGAGCGGTGGGCTTGAGCTTGGTGGGGCCGTAGTGTTGGCCGAATTCAGGGCCAAGATCACCAAGGCCAGCCATCTTGGAGAAGCCAAATGCCAAGATTCCGCTGAAGGCGGAGCTCATGCTGCCGATGAGGTAGAAGACGGCGTAGCGCTTCTGGAGATCGTAGCGAGGGTACCAGCAAGAGAGAAGGTAAGCACAGCCAGGGAAGAAGCCGGCCTCGAAGACGCCAAGGACCAGGCGGAGGGGGATGAGTTGAGTCCACGATGTCAAGAATCCGAAGGTGATCATGGTGGCTCCCCAAAGGAAGGTGATGGCGGGGAGGAAGGCACGAGGACCGAGCTTGCGGAGGATGACGGTTGCCGGGGGTTGCAGAGCGACGTAGGTGATGAAGAAGACCAAGACGATCGTGCTGTATCGGAAGCCCTTGGCCAGCTGAAGGTCGACGCCCATACCAGCGACGACGGCAATACCAGTGTTGGTACGATCCATGAGAGACACCTAGAAATGAAGGGTCAGCGATGGCTCGGACGCTAAAGCTGTTATGGCAGAGTTATCTTACACAGTACATGAATCCCAAGGTGAGAACGAGGCGAACATCGATCTTCCAGATCAACTTCTTCTGCTCTTCAGGAGTGAAGGCATTGATGGCGGCCTCGTTCTGGGAAGTCACCGACTCATCGGAGACGGTTCGCTCGAGGTATCCGACCTCGACGGTCTTCTCCAAGTCGTGTCTGTTGTCCATCTTGATAGGAGCAACTCTTGGTTGTAGTGATGAGAGGAGGGAGGGAGGGAGAAAGGCGAGTGGAGCTGATGAACTGTGAACAAACCTGGGGGATCCTCGACGTTCTTATCTACAGATGCGAGGGTGGATCCCAGCTCGCTACTCCTGTCAGATCCGGCCAGAATCCTGGGAGCCATCTCGCGTCCCCGATCACACGATGCTGGGTAAGTGGATGCGGGTGTTGGCGGGTCGAGTCTCGACAAGCCACATTCCGAGGACCAGGCTGTCGCCAAAGGTAGATTCAGGAGGTATTTCCCAGAGTGAGGAGGTGGATTCACTGGATTTCGTGGGGTTGAGTCCGGGGCTAGCCTCGAAGCTTGCTGGCAACCTTAATTACCCCAGCGGAGCTTGGTGGTCTTTGGTCCAGATTCAAGCCACACTGCATGGCGGGCAACTGGCGGGACAGCGCGCACACGGCTTCGCATTGGCCAAACGCTCTCGCTGTAGAGGTTTCCATGCATTTCGGATCCGGTCGCTCGCCTCCGCTTGTCCTTTCGCGAGTCCGCGACTCGTCCCAGCTTTCTCGCGCGTGTCCAGCGCGTGGTCCGCATGCTAGCGAACATTCTAGCTCCAGTCGCTCGCTTTCTGTTTCTTGGAACGTGCCGGTCTGGGCAACATTGCTCGTTTGGATTAAGATGCCATGCCGTTGCTTGACCAACCGACAAGGAAATGGCAAAGCTTCAAGCGTGGACTGCAGTGAAGTGAATGAATCTACAGGCTGCGTCCCTGCTCTCGCATGTCGCGGCACCCTCCGTCCGTCTGTGTCAGTGTCGCAGCAAACATCAATGTTGACCATTGTCAGGTCAAAAGTCGATGATGCCACGATTCGTGCTTCTCCGCTGCCTTCGAGAGTACCGCAATTGTCAAAGTGGACTGATCAAAGCGATAGAGGTTGTGTCGATAGTCCTGTTCGCCCAGACGCTTATTCCTGCGCCAAAGTCTAGGCTAGTCAGACCTCCTCGGCGTTCCAAAACGGCTCTTGCGGGAAGTCGCGCAGTCCATCACGAGCCTCGTGTCAAATACTAGATTGCAGGCAGGACAAGCCGGACGCATGCCTCTTGTATTTGTCTACTCCAAGCCTGAAATGCGGGGGAACCCGTCAAGGTTTGGCATGCTTCTGCAGAAGGCTTGTGGTTACTGGTCAGTCTCCCACCCTTTGGTCCAGAGTTCCGCGCTAACACTCATGCACTCGCGGAACTAAGCGCTCGCGTGCCGCCATGCATTTGGAAGAACACCGAGGTGCGCAACTTAAAAGATCAGGACATGTTGGGTTCTCCGATCGGTGGGAGCCTCGTTCGGATCCGGCTCAACAGTTCGCTGACAACGCCAACATGTGTATGTACAGTATCGAAGTGTGGGATCGGTACGTTCAGGCTCATCAATCACCCGTTATAAACGAACAGTTGGGCCTCCAGTCTCGACCCTGGGGTAGTCTCGACTTCATTCGTGAGGTCTCTGTGATGCCCCCGGGGCGCAGCAGGCGGTGTGATCCAAAGCCTCAGCAACTCTTGTGACTTGTAAACAAGACCGCATCGACCGCACACACGTGTGCAGAATGCAGAGTGCGATTTCCTGAAGTAGAGATTCGAAGCGCTTCTTGGTCCGGAAGATGCCTTTACGCTAGTTCATGCCACCGGATTGCAAATGGCGCACCAAGAGTTCAGCCACGGCGTTGATGTGAAGGAGGCTCTTTGTCTGTCCCATGCTAAAATTGTCCCTCAAATATGGGATACGGGATAGTTAGGGAGCGGAAGCCATGGTCGGCTCTTGATATCGGCAGGTTTTCTCGGTGCTCTCCAAAGTTCAAGAGGCAAGCTGTAGCAGAAGGGCGCTAAAAAAAAGAAATTGCGCATAGACCGCTCGAAAAGGCAGAAGACCCAAGATGTCTGCGGAATTATAGTCTTCCTCGCAATGGAAGCCGCACTCTCGTAGCATACCAGTCCGGAGGTCCAAGATGGATGGAGTTGGCCACGGACATTGATAGCGATGCCTGGGATGCCAGACCCAAAGGACGAAGTACCGGGTGGACTGAATCATGGGAACTTCGACCCGGTGCTTAAGCTGCATTGGACCTGTGAGCAGAGAGCCCGCTATTCAGTTGCATCCACCCAAGTTCATGCTGCCAACGCGCGACTCCTCAAGGGGCATGGAGTCCGTCATGCAAGGCGTATGTATTCGTCGACAGTGAGGTCTTCCGACCAGCGCGGCATGCCATCTGGTCCGCACAAGCACATCTCGTCCGTCAGCGGACGAAGAGCATTGTCATGTGGTCGGAGATGTACAGAAGAGTGATGTTGTTGATCGACCTTTGCAGATGCCTGTAACGTTGAAGATCTACAGCGAGGATCCGCCGATCTCGGACACGGAGTCATCGTCACCTTATCGCGAAAAGTTTCGTCCCCAACGACAATAACCTCACCTCTTACTCACTCTCACACTCGACCTCATTTCGAGCACTTGTTGACATTCTACACTCCCAAGATGTCTGTCCGCTCGTGTACAACTCGAATTGCCGGAGCTCTCCGGACGCAGAGTCGCGGCCTGCAGCCTGTTCGACGAGGTTACGCTTCAGTAGCAACAGCGGCTTCGTCACTCCCGCAAGAAGCGAAAGACACCATCGAGGTCTGTGATCCACGGTAGAACGAGGCGAGAGTGTGCTGACATCTTCGACAGAGAGATGCCGCACTCCGAACACCCGATCCATCCTCCGACTCGCAAGCCCACCGACTCGTCAGCTCATATGCGCCATATATGGTCGCGACCTATGTCCGACCTCCGCCTGTATTTCATAAAGGAGAAGGATGCTATCTGTATGACATCGATAACAGGCAATACTTGGACTTCACTGCCGGCATCGCTGTGAACGCTCTGGGCCACTGCGATCCGGAGATGAGCAAGATCATGTACCAACAATCTCAAACCCTCGTCCATGCATCGAATTTGTACTACAATCCCTGGACTGGTGCATTGAGTCAACTGCTTGTAGAAAAGACGAACGAAGCAGGCGGATTCAATTGTGCAAGAGCGTTCATCTGCAACTCCGGCAGCGAGGCCAACGAAGCCGCCATCAAATTCGCTCGGAAGTACGGACACAGCACACAACCAGATGGCAGCAAATACGAGCTTGTCAGCTTCCATCAGTCGTTTCACGGCAGGACCATGGGCTCACTCTCCGCCACTCCAAACCCGAAATACCAGAAGCCGTTCGCACCCATGTTGCCCGGCTTCAAGTACGGCACCTACAACGACATTGCCGGCATCAAGGATCTCGTAACCGAGAAGACATGCGGCGTGATCATCGAGCCAATCCAAGGAGAGGGTGGAGTAAATATTGCAACACATGAGTTCCTGCTTGCTCTCCGGAAGCGATGCACAGAAGTCGGTGCCGTGCTCATCCACGACGAGATCCAGTGTGGTCTTGGCCGGACAGGAAAGCTTTGGGCTCATGCCGACTTGCCGCGGGAAGCTCATCCTGATATCGTGACCACAGCAAAGGCCCTCGGCAATGGCTATCCTATCGGAGCCACTCTTGTGACCGAGGATGTGTCGTCCAAGATTGTGACCGGCGACCACGGAACGACCTTTGGAGGCAACCCTCTCGGCTGCAGACTCGCGCACTACATCGTGTCTCGTCTGTCCGACCCTGAGCTGCAGAAAGACGTTCTGTTGAAGGAAGCTCGCTTTCGCAAACACTTCACCCGACTGCACGAGGCCTTCCCAGATGTCATCGAAGAGGTTCGCGGTCGCGGATTGATCCTCGGACTGCAGCTCAAGAGTGATCCCACGCCTGTCATCACAGCCGCTCGCGAGAGAGGGCTGTTGGTGATCACATGTGGTACCAACACTCTCCGCTTTGTGCCGCCGTTGATCATCTCGAATGACGAGATCGACCAGGGTATGGGTATGCTGGAAGAGGCGATAACTGCTGTGTTCCGCGAGCCCGGCCACATCGAGGGTACAGATGGCCAGCAAGAGATGCGATGAATGACGAACGTCGCCGAGATAAGGGCGCCGTGGGAGCATTTGGGTGCCGCGAGAGGATGGCCGGAGCTCATTGAATACTTGATACCCTTTGATTTGCGCATGAGCTCGAGACCACGGGTTTCATGGCGCCGATATTGGGGATGGCCTACAATGTAAGAAAGCGCCTTCTGGCAATAACTCCTTCTCTCCTAGTGAAGTTGACAAAGGTCACAGCGTTCAAGCCATCCCCTCCGGTGAGATATGCCTGGCCCCATCGGAAGTTACAGTTTGGTCTTGGCATTCACGTGCGCGCGCTCCTGCCTCATTTGGACATCTCATCGCGGGGATCGGGCCAACTCCGGGATTTCCAGAATGAACGTTCATGTAAACGAAGTTTCACTGGCCGCCACCAATGAGGACGCTCATGCAGGAAATGGTGGACGCATCAGAGTACGTGCGCTTGGGTAAAACCGAGGCGGTGTGAAACCAAACAATGTTCCTTCGGGCGCATTTGTCGAGTTATGTTCGATGGTACGAGAGCAACCATGTCTTGGGTTCGCCTTGGCTAGTGATCGAAAAGTCGAACTTTTTGCCATTCCATGCAAGGGCCGCAAGTTCGAACCGGCTGGTGCCGACATCGACTTCGATGTTTTGCTACTCGCTCGACGACTTTCCGTATCGGACGGAGAGGCACGCACACGGAGAGGCACGCATGAACTATGACTTCGGACTCTGGGCTTGCGCTCGGGTGTGTGGCCAATTGAGTTTTGCAGTGCGCACTATCGCCCTCCATCATAGTATCGATGGCATGCTGCATCACTGTCGCTACCTTCTGAGCACCCAGCCACTCAGCGTTCAGCCGCTCCTGCCTCATTCGGACACCGTTCGCAAGCTGGACAAACTTCGGCTCAACACGATTGAGGGGTTATAAGAACAGAAATTCTCTCGCTACAGCCAATGAGGACGCTCATTCGGTATCAAACCAAACAAAGTTTCAACAACTGCGTTGAGTTATTCGTCAGGCGGTATCGAGGATGCCTTGGGTTCGCCCCATGAGCTAGTGTCTCGCAATTCGATTTTTGTCCTTTCGATGATGCAAAGTCCACGAGTTCGAATTGATCGAACTTTTTGCCTTGGACCATACAAACAGGATTTGAAGCTTTTGCCGACTCAGTCGAAATCCTGAGCAAAACCAAAGAGCTGCTCTTTTTGTGCCGGCCGACAGATGACTACCAAGTGGTTGTCGACCGTGGGAATTGAGAAGCAGACACTCGTACGATACATATCTCGAGGACAGTTGGGCTGCAGTTTTCAGAGCTGCGCAGCTGGCCAAGAGGTTCCTTCCTAGTTCGGTCAAGCGCCGCTTCATATGACTGATCAGACCTGGACGCTCCCGCACGCAACCCCACCACCGAAATGCGTCTGCATGAAGAGATTTCGTCCGCTCGTCCTTCTTCATCCTGAACACCCTCTCCAGCAACTCGAGCCAGCATGGCTGTAAGTACTTGCGCGCTTTCCCTATTATCGACACAAGAGTGCTAACCATCTCATCCAGAGACGCAAGCACAAACTCGCGAGACTCGACCCGGACGAATACATCGCGCGCTACCATCCTGACGCCAGCACCCGCACCGTCATCCCCATCGGCTACCGCCCACGAAATGAGACGACATACACTGTCAGTTACAAGCACGACATTATGAGGGCAGTTCAGACCACCGGTAGTCTGGAGCTCGCCGCCTATACCATCAAAGCCGTCTGAGATGAGCGCAAGCAGCAGTCCCCGAAGTCTAGGCGCGAGTGCAATCTCCAGGACCTGAAGAAAGTCCGGCAGAACCCCAAGCGCTTCCACTTCGCTGTCTACGGTAACATCGACCCTCCGGCGGCCAGGGCTCCCATTGCAGCACAGGACGACAATGGCGCCGCTATCGTTGCGGATACTGCCACGGCCGTGAACAATGCGGAGACGGATGAGGGCGCTGCGCTCAATGACGACACTCTCGACGACGGCGCCACCGCGGCCACCAATACCACAAATGCGCTCGAGAGCATCGGAAGTACCGCTCCGCATCCTGCGCCTGCTCTCACGGAGGGCTCCAGCAACGGCGGCACCCCCTTCACCGCCAGCACCACCATCGCCGGTCCTGCGGACGACACCGCTCCGCAGGCAAACACCAGCCGGAAGAGAAGCAAAATCCCTCCGAGTCAGCAGAGCGAAGGTCCCGCGCAGCGCGTTCCTTCCGTAAGTCGAATTTTTCTCCTCCACGATGAGCCAGGTACTGACATCTTCCCAGACCAATCACCGCGATGCCGCCCGCCTATTGGCCATCGGGAATACTCTACATGCCGCTGCGGCGGGCGTGCTCGAGCCATCCGGTCGACTGTCGGCTAGATCGATGAGAGCATTCCAGATGGCGTTGCTCAGCGCGCTGCGGCGTGCTCACAGGGGGCGTTGATCAGGCGCACTGGAGCATGTCCATGGGCAAGGGGAGTTCTAGCGAGGTGCCCTTCTCTGCAACGCCGACCAGGTCTGTGGCAGTGACAGCGAGAACGTAGTGTGGGACGGCAGGGACGCCGTTGAGCTATCAAAATGTTCCGCATCTGTACTTTGTCGCATTTGGTAGATAACTCATGCGTGGGAATGAACACCAAGATGTGCTGCCAAGCTCTCTGTACCCCTTTTCAATGTGTCCTGCCAAGGCTGCTATGTCATCCATGAAGTTTTTGGATAGTTGCCGCCCTGCTACTGTAGGTGAATCGTGAACACTCGATCATGTGCTGCAATCATCTCCACTGGGATCTCCGTCAGCTCCGTCCACGTCGTCGATACTCCACGTTCAAACGAGGCCTGCACGGGAGAGAGAATTCAGCTATATCATTGGTAGCCCAGTGGAGATCAGATCGCCGCAGGACGCGAACGACGTCCTGCGGTGTGGATCAGAAACACTCGGCGGTGTATTGCTACCGTCTCCACCGTTTTGTTCGCCGACTCCGCCTGTACTGTCTCCATCGTGCGTTCAAGCAAGCATTGCAATGGAGAAGGACCCGGCTGGACATGCTGAACGTCCTGGGCCGTATCTGCCGGTCCATCGCTGACCCCGACGATGCCTTCTCCAATAGGCCTGTAAGCGAGGTATACGCCGGAGAGAAAGGTCAGCTGTATAGACTCGTGGTGCATCCCTTTTCAACACTCATAATTTCGAGCTGGTATTCCGAGCTGTGGAAATGCTAACACCCGTCTCCGCCGCTTCGTGCGCCAACTCTGACGAGACTGGTCATGCTGTGCGTCCAAGCGAGGTCTACTTCGAAGAGAGGAATTCGTCAAGCACATCCTGAACATTTCGAAGCCAGTCTCGATGTCCAAGCCAGACTGCTCGCCAACCTGGAAGACAGTTGTTTTTGTTGTGCATCCAAGCGAGCTCTCCATCGGAGAGAGGGGTCAGTCGTGCACACTGGACATGCTGCCTCCAGGCTCAGCCAATGCATTTGCTGTTTCCGGCACGACTGTCTTTGGTGAACGTCCAAGAAAGTGTTGCCACGGGCAGAGAGCGATCTGCGACCGCGGAAGCTGAATGCTGAGGCCTGTTCCAGGCAAAGTGCTCGCTGACTCGGCATGTCACAGCCGCGCAGAAGAGCAAGCACCTGGTCCAGTGGCAGCGGGCCGTCATCTCCGTCGTGACCTCGTCAAACTCAAGGCATGAGAAGCAAGTCAACGGGCTTATGGCGACCGTGCTGGATGACAAGATGACCATTCGATCTTTGCGTCGTACCGGCTCATCTTTGCTGGCTTCCACCGTCCAACGTGCTAGTCGAATCACGAACCTCCTCGCCGCCAACGCTCGAACCACGGCCGATTTGACCAAGGCTACGGTGGTCATCCGCTGTGTCCGTCTTGCACTCTCGTCTTCGAAGGATGCGGTCCGTGATTTGACCCGGCAGAACGACCAGCTCGTTAACACGAATGCTACCAGCCAGACTCGGACTTAATAGCTTCGTCTTGTCATTATCTCTTTGATCCATTCAAACCGCAGCGTAGTCCAGCAGAAAGACCTCCTTACCAACACCAACGCCGGACTCTCTACGGAGCTCGCGACTTACCAGATTCGCGCGCGCTGGCTTCGCCTTGTAATCGTCTCTCTAATCCACACGACTCCGACAATACTGTCGTTGTTGTGCCGGTAAGCGAGGTGAGCATCGTAGGGAGCAACCGGAAGAGATGTCTGCCGTGTATAGTCAATGCTGATGCCCATTTCAGGCACAGCGTTCACAGACTCCGACAACTCTGTCTTTGCTGTGCCATTAGGTGAGGTGGGTAGCGAACAGAGGCTGTCAGCCGTGCACGCCGGATGGTGTAAACCGTCTCGGCCAGAGTGTTCGCCAACTCCGACGATGCTGTCCATCTTGTACGATTGAGCGAGGATTGCACTGGAGAGAGAGACCTTAGCCGTGGCATGAATGCCGTGTATCATGAAAAGTCGTCTCTGGGTTGTATTACAAGTGTAGTATTTCGCACGGTCTGCCATGTCATATGCTGTCAAGATGATGCCATCTTCTGTATCTTTCTGCTCCAGCTCATGCTGTGCCGTTCTAAAGGCCCTGGGGCCAGGCCACGTTTTTCTAGCCTTTCTGGAATATCATGATCGTTTCAGTTCCCGTGGCAAGCCCGGTGCTCTTTTGCCTTGCCAATAACCGCCTCGCAGTAAAACCCAAAAGCCATCACTGGGCTTCTATGCCCGCTCAGCACCATCATTGGCAGCGCTCGCCTTGGAATTGCTCCAGCCCTCGTCTCCAACATATCCACCAGTGCCAACGCCAATCGCAAAGGCTCTATCCTTGCTGCGTGCACCCCAAGCCCAACCCTGTCCACGAGAGATGGGGAGATGGTACCATCGGAACGAAATCCAAGCTGTAACAATACCGATCAAACTCCCGAAGATGATGTCAAAGCCGAAGTGGTAGTACTCTGCCCATCGAGTTGAGCAAATGTACACGGCAGCGCCGACCGGTGCCAATGCCGGAATGACGAGGTAGTTCGGAGGTGAGGCAGCGGTGTTTCGGACGGAGAGTGGATCGGCTTGCATTTCGGCGGCATCTTCGAGTTCGCGCTTGGTATCCAGGGAGTCGCCGCGTGCGCGGTTGGCGTGGAGAGGGAGGAGCTCGTGGTCTGAGGATCTCGGTCGCAGTGTCTGGGGGGTATTTGACACATACGGGAGATGTGGAATCGCAATGGCAAATTTGGAGCACAGGAAGAGGGTGAGATACAGCAGGCCCGCCCACGACCAGGAGGAGTGACCGCTCGGGAATGAACGAAAAGCATCGTCCAGGTCATTGAGATCGGTCGAGGTGCAGATGTTGAAATTCACGAGAGACCATCGGATGGAAATCTCTTGCCCGTAGCCACCGACGATGTATTCCGAGATGTTATCCAAGCTCGGCTGACATCTCGCAAGCATATTCGGTCTTGGCTTGCCGAACATGTTCTTCATTCCCTGCGTGATGAACAAAGCCGTCGCCAAAGAAAGACAAAGACCAGCGAGGCCCTTCTCGAATTCCCATAGCTTCAGACGAATTGTTTGTGAACGAGGCGAGTTGCGTCGGGTCCCGCGTCCAGGCACCAGCAGGAGAGCGATGGCAGCGATGATGATGGCCGGCACCAGGAGACAGACCACCGCAAGGATCCAGAGCGGTATACTCTCCTCGATGAACGGGTAGGAGTTTTCGGTGCTCAGAAGTGTGAATGGTCGATGTCTGGGCCTCACATAATTCAGTCCGCCGCCTGCCGCCGCCAAAGCGATGATGACAATCCAGTCCAGAATGTATGAGAAGATGAGCTTTTTGGACATCTTTCCCATGTGCTTTGCCGCGCCCAGAACGGCATCTTTGTTTGATGCCGACCTCATCGTGTGAGGCGGGCGATCAAAAGTGGGTTGTTTGGGCGAGGACGTGGAGAATCCAGAAGGTCCAGATGCAACGATTGGAATGCGCCGCAAGCTCGACAGCCGCAACGAAAGGGAAATCTTATCCCTGCAGACACAATTGGATGGAAGAGCACTCTGGAGGATCGTGAAGCAGGAGACAATTGATGATGAACAAAGACGCCCGATTCTGGCCCACAAACGTCAGCAAAGGTGGCTGTGTCGCGTGCGTGCGTGCTACTTCAGACTTCCAGATTGCCTCCGAGAGTGGAGATCCGCCGCCGCGCGCCGAGACGGAATTGAATTGTCTGGGCGATCACTCTTCGAAATGAGATGTAGAGATGTAGAGTGGATGACCAGAGCATAGCCAATGATGTGGCGCGGGCATGTCGCCGGCCGACTGCATCGCTTGGCTGTCTCGTCTCGCGTTGTCCTCGTCATCGCCAAGGGTGGCAGTGAAATTCGTGGTAGTTAATGCCTCACTCCACGGCTGCGGTCGTTTCTCCTTCCATATTTCATGCAATGTCATGCTTTATGCTGAAGGCAATGCGACATGGTCATCACTCGAAAGACGAGGTGAGGTGGCGATAAAGGTTCAGGCCGTTGTCGCTTGTCGAGGTTATCGCTGACGACAGGGGCATGAGAGGGCACGTGCCACTTGGGGTGAGACGGACGGACGAAACACGACCTACATCCTCTCGGCGTCGCCTCTCCTGTTCTTGTTCCGGCGCCGAAAGACGGCAGAGACCGCGAGAGACCACGGCTGAACCAGAGGGCCGAAGAGAGATCGAGATATCAGACGCAGAGTCGCAGAACAGTCCGATGGCTGATTGACATGCCGCTCGCGACGTCGGTCGACTTGCACGGCGTGGAGTCCATGGCTCGCGTCGCGATAGGGAGCAGCAGGGACCGCTGTACGGTAGGTCGAAGTCCAGCTCTCGTGAGCCATCTGGAACACACAGCGTACGGATCCTGCAGAAGAAATCTCGGACCGAAATCTTGAATACTGGCTATCTTGGCCGCCGGATCCATGGGCATACATATGCCCCGTCCGAGGAGCTTGACATCCGTACAATCCATGAATCGTGGTATTCCCGGCTTGCCCATTCACACTCATCGCATATGTCTTGGGAACGGAGGTAGCGGACTGGACGCTGGAACTCGCTTTGAAGAAGTCTACGGCGAGCTTGATCTCTGATTTCTTCCGAAACGTAATAATGAGGACACTTTCCACGGCTGTCGTGTAAACTATGACTTCTCGGGCTTTACTGTCCGTGAAGCGCATGGTCTTGCTCGTATGGCTGCAGAAGCACAGCCGAAAAGCTGCAGGACGGTGCGTACAGCGTATGTGCCGGTTTTTCACGGACTCGTCGACTTCAGAAGTATACTCTTCAATCAATCACCTCTCGGCCGTGAGCTTATGCATTAGGCTAACGTGAGACGAGGAATCGAGACTACATCAGTTCCCAGATCCTGCACAACTGCATATGGCCATGCGGATATGGACTCATACACGGACATGGCTTCGGATAAGGGAAGAACTGTTGTAGATAGTCCACTCCTTCCGTATTTGGGTAAGCGTAGATTCACACGAATGCACGTGAAAGGCTACGGACTCGCCCGCCCGTCCGTGCACTTCTAATTACTTGTTGACCTCTGGACCTCGACTTCGACCTCGATCCTAACATCCACACCTTCACATCCACCTCGACCTCGAACTCGACATTTATCTTCACCCACCCTGTCTAGTCTCGGAGACTCCTTGCACACTAGCACTATGGCCGTAAGTACTCTTTGTCAGACGTTTCTTATTCTACACGTGGACTGACCGTAGCAGACTCCCACATACAACAGTGGACCTTCCGCATACCAGGCCAGCATCAAAGCCATGACCAACAACCAAGTCATGGGACACATCGAGACCCGTGTCGCGCAGATCCAGCAGATGATCACCCAGAGATCCGGCCAGCCAAACGCGGATACTTTGGCGGTGCAGCAGCAGTTGGACGAGGTCAAGAAGAACATGGAGACGGCCAAGGAAGCTGCCACTCGCGCCGACGCCTTTGCTGGTGGACAGTCGAAGTCCGACGCTCAGCCTGATGATGAGCTTTCGCAAATCGCGGACAAGGAGATGGCCAAGGTTCTCGCCAGCACCCAGCTGCTCGGGGAGAAGTTCGCCCGCGCAGGCTTCCTTGTGAAGAAGTAGGCGCAAAGCGCCGTTACGAAAAGCGGCGGTACGGTTGACAGTCTCCCACGTCGATGTTGGATACATCCATCAGACGGAACCTTGCGGATCAAAAGGCGCACTTGGATTTTACAGGACTGAGTTTAACGGATAGTTGTCTAGCATTCAGCGAATTAACATTCCCTGTGCAGACACTTGCGACTCGAGTCACATTTGGAGAATTATGCGATTCAAACGATATGGCTGCTATCATGATTTCAAGCTGCGAGTGGAGCTTTTCGCGCAGTCGGCACGAATGTCACGTAGACTGGACAGGCAAATGCAACACTCGCTTCATGTGACACTATCACAACTTGTGTAAAACTTGTATAGTGCAGGAGAATGTGGATACTCAAGAGAATATGACTGCCTGAAAGTACGTGAACCGCTCCTTCCTGGTTAGGTCAAGCCTACGTGCACGTGAAAGAAGTCGGTTTAGCCCGCCCGTCCGTGCACTGCTGGCTGCTCTTACACCTTGTTGACCTCGAGTTCTACCTCTATCCTCACTACCACCTCGACCTTGACATCTTTCTTGACTTTCAAGGTCTACTACAAGATCATGGCAGTAAGTACTCATCTCCACAACACCCGTCGCATGCCTTGCCTGACCGTAGCAGGACTCAACCCAACCCAATACCGCCTCGGCCTCGGCCTCTCAACCTAGCGCAAAGGTCCAAACCAACATCAAGATCTTCGAGCACCTCGACGGTCGCCTCGCACAAGTCCGCACGATTGCTGCTATGCAAGTCGGCCCACGCGCCCAAGCAGCGGAGAAGCAGATGCTCGAGGTCGACAACAAGATGAAGCTGGCCAAGGAAGCCTGCGCCCGCGCGGGAAAGATTCCCGGAGACCAGAGCAATCCACAGGGATTGTCGCACGCTCAGCTGGAGCAGGCGTCCAGTGCGACTTTCCTTCAGCTCATCGCAAGCGTCAAGGCGCTGTTCGACATCTTCACTGGTGCGGTCCACTAGGCGAGATGGAGGATCTGGTGTGTTTTGCGGTGTGCTTGAATGGATGGTGGTTGAGTGGTGAGCGAATGTGCCCATGGAATCGAAGTCGGCTGGAGAGAGAAAGGAGGCAGACTTTACTAGTCCTATTGGATTACCGCCAAGCGAGCGGAAATAGCTCAGGCGCAACGACTTCCTTGGGCGAGATCGTGCGAATGCAGCGACGAGCTGAGCCGCAGAGACACACATCTTTACCGATCCAATGTTCAGACTGTGGTTACCGATCGTACTTTGGACACAGAACCGCAACAGCATCGGGCGAAAGTCTGGCACACTGTTAGTGCGACAACCGCATAGACTGTACGGGGAAATGCCATACACACTTCGTCTCACATCCCAATGACTACGTGCATTACTCAATCTTGCAAGCAAGTTCGAGCGATGTAGTAGCGCATGCTGGCCTTTGAGATGAACCTGACCGTGAAGCCAGTTTTTGCGTCGTTCCTTCAAAATCGGACAAGCGTCGGCGCACGTGAAAGATCATGGCTTGGCTCTTATGCGTGCGCTTTCGGGTTGCACTGACCGCATCAGTCTATCATCGCCGGTCTCTGTCTTCGCGACATCAATCCTGGCCGCGCAAATAACCTGATCGCCCAGCAAATATGGCAGTGAGTCCTCCATGTAAAGCCTCCCCCCTTTCCCTCAACCTGAACGATTGTTGACTTCCCACCTTAGCTTCCTTCGCAGACCATCGACAATCGATTCATGACCGCCGCCGCGATCATGACGGTCGAAGAATAGTTCAAGGACACCAAGCCGCAACTTGCGGAAATCCAAAAGGGCACCATCGACTGCATTCGAGAACCAAACGAGCTCTCGCAAGCGTTGCAGATGCAGATGCACGAGACTATCGGGAGCCTGAAGTTGGCCAAAGATGACTACAACTCCATGGGTCAGCTTTCCGGTATTGAGAAAGGCAGCCGGCTCTCAGAGCTGGAAAAGCAGGCGCAAAGATCCGCTGAGAGCATTAGAATTCTTGGCGAGGAGGTGGCACTTCTGGGAAAGATTGTCGAAGACTTCGGAGTCGCAGTCAGTGCTGGTGATTGGTGAGTGTCTGCTGCGGACACACATACAGACATCTTCGATCACTTGATACTCTGGCTACGAACCCTGTTCGAGCCCTGGTCGCCTGTGCGATAAGTCGTGCACGGGTGTATCGAGGAAGTTCTAGCGCACAGTTAGCGAGAGAATCACATGGGCCGTGCATTGGAACCAAACCGATTAACTCCATGCAATACTTGACCTCTGATGCAGATTATGCAAGATCGAGCAGCATAGAACGTGCTATTCCTTGAGGTGAACGTGGCCGTGACCGTGAATCCCCCCTTCTTTGTTGTAGGATTCCTTCCGAAACTAGTCAAGCGTCCGCGCATGTGATAGGTCTGGTCATGGTTTCCCTCCGTGGTTTCGGTTGCTTTGTCCGTTTGTATCTTGACTCACCATCAATCTTCAATCTTGACCTCAACATCAATCTTGTCCTCAACATCAATCTTGACCTCAACATCAACCTCGACATCAACCTCACCAAGTTTGCTCCGGCGGTGGCGCAGATATGGTAGTAAGTACTCCATTCAGAGCCACCCGATCCCTCACGCGACCCAACGGAAGCTGACCACCGCAGTCCCTCCAAGATGACCACGATCCGAAACCCTCGCTTGGTCAAATGTTCTCCAAATTCACAAGCGCCGATGTCACCAAGTGGTTGGAGAACATGGAGGCTCTGCTCAAACAAGCCCAAGGATACCTCGTCGACAGCATCACCACACCAGACCAGCCTACCCTGGCGGAACAGCGCCAGATGCAAGACGCCAACCAGAAATTCAAGTTGGCCAAGATCGCCGCCGCCCGCGCTGGCTATCTCCCCGGTGGCGAGCCAGATGGACGGTCTCAAGCCGAGCTGCACCAAGAAATGGTCGAGCTGCTGGAACAACTCATGACGACGATCATGGTGGTCTCTGAGACTGCGCAGGTTCGGCGGGTCGCCATGATGGGCTCTCGATCGGATGGGAAATCAGGCCGCAGATCAAGCCGAACAGCGATGGGAATCTTGGTGAGAAGATCGGCTCTTTTCATCGCGGACGGAGTATCGTGCGTGCCTGCGTGAGGAACGCTCAAGCGATGAAGCGTGAGATTGCTCCCGCAACTCGCGACGCCTTCGAGGACTGGTTGGATTGTCTTCGGCAACGATGGTGCAACTCGACGGGGAGTCTTCGAATTCAGTACTTCGGCGTAAAGAATGTCTGTCTCGCGCGGTGTGGCTTTGGTTACAGCAGCTTCCAGTTCGACGCTGTCTTCTTGGGACGAGTAGATGAGCTGTGGGACTGCTTGAAGAGGCCAACACTACTGCGAAATCAGCAGATCAGTAGAACGGGCAGTACAAACCACAATGAACTTTCATCTCATGATCTCATAACATCGTATGGCTTTCGACCTACAGCACAAAAGCCAATACAGAGAACGCGAGCGCAAGCGGCAAAGCGCCCACACTCATCAAACTCGCCGTGCTGGTATCACTGCTCTCAGCTGCGCTGCTCGTTTCCGTGCCGCTTCCTTCGGGAATAGTGCCCGTAGCGTTCGAGCCAGCACCGCTTGTAGGGGTACCATCGCTACGAGTAATCACCCACAGCTCGCCCGTGCCATCGCTCGTCATGAAAAGACGGCCCTTAGAGTCCCATGCCAGTCCCACAGGTCGGATGCAACTACCGTCTCCGCCGTTGCAGGGGCTCAGATCCTCAGTGAAGACGACAATTCGTGCTGCGGTAGTGCTGGTGCTGCTTTCCACGGGTTGACCATTCGCAAATTCAACTACGACGAGAGAGTAGCCGGTAGGGTCGTCTCTGTTCCAGCTACCGTGGAAGGTCATCCAGGCGGCGGTGCCAGCGTTGTTGAACTTGATGTCCAAAGGAGCAGAGTGCGCTTGGAAAGACAGTTGTGGTGTCTGGTTCGTGCACTTGTCATCGCTGTTGGTGTCGTTTGGGCTACCGTTGACGAACGAGTCACCGACTTGACCGTCAAAGTCGGGAAGCGCAGAGGGAGCGCCGGCGGCGAAACAGGTAGGGTAGCCGAAATTCTGGCCAAAGCTGGGAGACTCGGTGCCGTTCAGGAAGCCATGGAAGTTCAATTCTTCGGCCGGGTTGTCGCGGGAGACGGTCTCGCCTGATCGCTCCAATTCGTCGGCAGAGTTCTCAACGGACCAGATGCCGTAGTCGACGGGATGCTCGGCAACGCCGACACTGTTGCGGAGACCCCAGCCTACGACGAGACCGTCCTCGACGTAGTCATAGGGCTCGGTGGTATTGGTGACATCGAAAGCCTTGATCTGAGAGACGCCGGAGTCGACGTTGACTGTTTCGTAGTCGAGGTTTCCCTTGGATCCACGGCTGATGAGGATGAGGTTTGGAGCGGATTTCGGCAGTAGCAGTGTACGAGTTTGGTGGTTTGTGCCAGTCATGCCTGGTACTTGTTAGCTTCTCAGTCGATGAGTCTGGACTTGAGAAGTCTCGCACCAGTGACCAGAGTCCGATTCTCGGAAGAGACGGTCTGCATCTCAGCATCGTAGTCCCACGAGTAGAGAGCTGTTTGTGTGGAGGCGTAAAGTGTTGTGCCATCCTCGGAAAGCTCGATTCCATGGTTTAAGAGCGTATTGTTCACCAGCCACTTGCTGCTTCCTATGCTCACTAATGTCGGCAATCGATGGATTAGTAGGATAGTCTTATTGTAGACGAACAGCTCTGCCTCGACTCACCGCAATCGTTCTCGCCGTCGACAAGCGTGTGAACAGAGATACCGACATTCTGCTGGACCACGAGTAAAGCACCCTGACTGTCAAATTTGATACTGCGAGGCTCCGTGAGGCTGTCGGCGATGAGCCTGGCGGTATATCCATCCGCCACAGCCGGAGCGACATAGCTAGGAGTCAATGCTCCCTCGCACGTCTGCTGAGCAGACACCAAGCTCTGCCGTAGGAATGAGGTGACAAGCAACGACTTGACCAGGGTAGGCTGCATATTGGCGTCCAGGGTGGGAGTGTCGAGGAGATGTGAGGTACGAATAGGAGCGGAGTCGTGATCTTTAGACCATAGATCTGATCCACGATCCTTAGACTGCCGTCTGATCGAGACGACTGGAGACAAGAACGTTCCATGACGCACTCGGTCTCGCGCCCAGGACGGCAGAACTACGAAGGTACGACGAACAAGGCTTGGCTGTGTTGCCAGTGGCTGGTAGAAGACAAAGGAGACGGCGGAGTCCTCACTCTTCCTCCGTTTGGTAACCTTACTCTCCGAGTGTCTTGATGAACCGATATGGAGGCGTCTGGTCGGCCAGCAGACCCTTTCTTCGAAGCGTTCGTGACATGAAATCGGACGTCTTGGTGTGTATATGGCGACGGTAGAGTACGGACGAAGTTGATCGCGTGCGTTCAGCCTCCTCCATCCCCGCAATTTTAGTCGCTTGGCTCCGATGCTGTCCCACTCATTTCTGGCTGACTCTCAAGAAACAACCCAGACAGTAGACCTCACAATTAGGGATCGACTTGGTGACGTTCGTAATGGTGTTCGTGACGGACGATTTGGTGATTTTGGTCGTGATTAACATGGTCGGTCGCCAAGGCTGGATTAGTCATCACCTAATCCGGACGCACTAACCGAATCAGGAAGGTGCAGAGTGTAGGCTAGAAACTAAAGGATTTTCCTAGCCTCTAATTAGCTAGTAATATTATGCTCTTAATCGATTCTTTAAGAATAGTACGAGTCGTTTACGTAAGTAACAAATATCCGTACGGCGTACTAAGAACTATCTTCCTTTAAAATTTAACCCTTATCCGTTTACTAACATTCTAGCTCGTTCCTTATATTCTAGCTCCTTATTCCTCGTATTCGCCCTTAGCGTCTATGTCCTTAATTTCTAGCTCGTACGTCTTAAGCTCGAAGAGATCCGTAATTATCTATTATATGTTCTTTTACGCTATAATGTTATCGATATTATCTAAGTCCTTAAGGAAGCTAAGTAACTCGCTATAAGCCTTAGTTATAGCTATAAACTCCTACTCTTACTATCGTATTATTACTACCTTCCTTAAGCTATTAGTACTAGTAATCCCTCTCTTTCTCTTACGGTCCTTAGTAAGGCCCTTAAGGCGATTCGTATAGTATCGCCGTACGCGGCTATTAAAGTAGATAGGAGTCTTCGTAAGGCGAATAGTATAATTAGCGAGTAATAGAGCGACATATTAGCGGTTAGTCTAGAAGTTAAGTATACTAAGGCTCTAGACGTCGTCGTCGGCGCTAAAATTACTATCCTTACGCCTAAAGGAGTAGTAGTTAGTCTTAATAATCTTACGGTCTTTAGCGTTATCGACGGAGCGCTTAATAGCGTTAAGGATACGATATTAAGTACTATTAATCCTCTTCCTACCCTTCTCGTCTATTACCTCTATTACTACCTCCTTATTAACCTTCCGCTTACGCGTTAGATCGAGCTAGTATACGGCCTAGTAGTCGTCTATAAGTTAGCGCGCTATCCGCTCGTCGATGCCGGTAATAGTAGCCTTAGTTTTACGCGTCTAAAGAATGTTTACGTCGCTAACGAGGATATTATAAATAGGCGCGTTTATTATTATCTTCTACTAGCTTATTAGTTTCGCCTTAATTCCGTACTATCGTAGTACTACTTTATCTATTATAGTATCGTCTATCTACGCGGCTACGATCTCGTCGTAAATCGGCTTAATAATCTTATAAACCTCGTCTAAGTTATTCTAATATTAGCGGCTCTAAATAGCTCTAATAATCTTAGTCTTTAGCGTATAACGATAGTCTTCTACTAGAGCGAGTAGTAGTACCTTAGAGCGCTTTAAGGACTTAAAGAGGTTTAGTATTAATAACTAGCGAGTATTACCGCCGAGTAAGATAGTATAGATCTAGCTAAGTACCGCGCGCTAATATTCGTAGAGTAGTATCCTTATCGCCTTCTTATACGAGAAGGCGGTACTAATAGCCTATAATATATCGTAGACCTACTTAAAGAAGGGTAGCTTAAAGATGTCCTTAACGTAGAGGTTAACTCTATAAGTATCGTATAGTACGTAGATAATATACGACATCTCTACGTTACTCTTTAAGGAACTCCTTAAGCTATACGAACTTAGCCTCTACCTTCTTATTCGTATCGCTTATAGTATAGGTACCGATAGTATAGTAGCCTATAGAGTCTATATACGATATAGTAGTTACGCCGTCCTTATTACTATCCGTACTACTATCTACCTATATATCTACGCTATTACTAACCGCTATACTCCTCCTTACTTTAGCTAAGATACTATCGTAGGCGTCGTTAAGTAGCTTCGTACGTAGCTACTTCTCGTACGGTAGTTTATAGTTCGGTCGAAGGGTACGAAGGTAGTCCTAAACGGTAGGATGTTAGAAGAACGTAAACGGAAGGTTAGCCTTATAGACTATATTCGCCGCTAATTAATCGAGTATCTAGCCTATAAGTATATCGACTACTACCGGAGTAAAGGTAATTATAGCCTAGTTAGATATAGTAATAATATCCTTTACCTTACGAATAGTATAGCGACCGTAGTAAGTCTCGGCGCGCTTCTTATCGTAGACGAACTAATAGCTATAGTACTTATATGTTATTTACTAGTCCGTAGCTATAGGTCGTAGTAGTTAGTCGAGAAGTATACTCGCTAGGCCGGTATAGTTGTTATTATTAGTGTTTTTATTAAGGAGAGAACTCGATCTAGCGACTTTAGCTTATAAATCCTCGCTAAGCTTAGATTCTCGAATATTAACATCGACTTTATAGGTCTATAATATAGGATATTATATATCGATTTTGTTTATTCTTATTTTATACGAAAGGTATAGTTTAGCGCTTTCTATTATAGTCTTATTTATATTAATGTTTTAAGGTTTAATAATATTATAGTATTATAAAGTTTCTATTAACGATATTATTTAGTATAGCCTAGGTTGTAGCATACGCCGAGCTCGTTACGCATATACCAAAATTTTCGCGCCTGCGGCGGGCTAAGCCTCCGGCGGTTATACACCAAAAGCACCGGAAACGTACGAACGTCACGCACAAGCACTACCAAAAACGACCGATTTCCGTGTGCGTAATTGGTGCGTGCGTGATAAACCATCATCACGCACGAGAGTCGATCCCTGCTCACAATGGATTCCAGGTCGACGCTCATCCTCGTCCTTCCTTTCCATCGCTGCGACGACTCGATTCTACGTGCTCAGCTGATATAGCTCATTTCAACACAGCGATACAAGCCCTCGCGGTAGCTCCTCCAGCGTGAGCCATGCTCGAACACATTCTGCGAACAAGAAGGAGCTCTGTCGAGACCACGGACGGCGTATGATTGCGCAGGTCACCGCTCTCCTATCCTCGTGTGTGCCAATACTGGCCAGTCTCCGTGCTTGCTCGGGATCGTCGCTCGTTGGTAGATGCTTTTCTTGCCAGCAGCAACTATGAGTGTACGCGCAGGCCATGGCTGCGGCTGAAACTCTTGTGAAGGACCGAACACCGGGCGACTTTGGATAGATCAAGACGCGGAAGGTCTGCTCCATCCATCAGCCAGCGAATCACGAAGCGAGGCACCGACCATTCGGTTCGGGACAGTAGCCAGCCAATGTACGCCAGGCAGGTTGGCAGGGCGACCATGCGGACTTCGAAGGTATACCTCCGAAGCCCGATACAAAAGAGTGTGAGACGACTTCAGAATAGCTGGCGGCGAGCTGGACTGCAATAGAAGCGCCAAGAGAAAGTCCAACAACATGAGCGAGCGTTAGGGTGTGGAGCATTTCTGATGCGAGAGGAAAGGAGAAGGACAATTCTGATGCGTCGCCGTGGCCAGGTAGGTCTGAGACAACGAGGTGATGATCAGCCGTGATGAGATGCGGCCAGACGAGGTCCCATTCTCGATGGCACCCGAAAGCTCAGTGGACGAGCAGTATGGTGGGAGCAGCGACTGCCTCAGCATTGAACTCAATAAAAGGTAAGAGATCTTCGTCTCTTGAAGGTCGCATCGTTGATCTCAGGTTACATCTGTTGAAATTATGAAGAGGATCTCTACAAGAGATGACATTTGCAAAGCTCGAGAATGGAACACTTCGGGCATCCTTGTTGACGCATCAGCAGAACAGCCTAAGGTAGGTGGTACCTTAAAACTGGAAGCTGCTGTGGTCGCAGAGAACTTGTACACTTCTTCGTCAAATCCGTGACTTACGCCAACTTGGGAACGAGACAGAGCTTTCAAATGGTCGCAGACTGACAGACAGATTGGAATCACGACCATTGCGGACAACGCCGCCTCAAACAAGTCACTTCGAATCGCTTGAGCATTATTCGAAGACATCCAACGATATCGAAGCGTACTGTCGACCAAGGCTATACGCGAATCCGCAGGCATAGCCAATTACACAATGGAAACTCCTCAGGCCAGCGAACACAAGTCTCTTCAATAACTGTTTCCACATCTCCATCAAGATCAAGCCTTCGCTGGGTCTTGCGCAACATTGTTCGGGTGACTCTGAGGCATCGGATCCTGCTTCTCCCCCATTGCCTGCTGCGGCGGCGGCGCATAGCTCATCGCAGCCTCGCTCTTGTACCCAGCGTCGGACGTTCCCGCCATCAGCCTTGCCTTTTCCGCCCTCTTCTTCACCTCCATGTTCATCTGCGCCAACGTGCAAGGTGTGCACCAGAAACTGGCGCAGCAGTCCTTGATGTCGCTGCCCTGAATGCCAAAGGTCTGTCGGATTTCCTGTCGGCGAAGCAATTGTGGAACCCACTGAAAGCCGCAGCACGCGCCGAGATACCAGAAGAGACAGGATGAATTGAGCATCGAGTCGTCTTCGGCCGGAAAGGCCTGGAAGCGAGATGAGACTCGACCGTGTAGGAAGCATGCGCAGAACCAAGAGCCCATCTGCAGAGTGGAGTCAGGAAGATGCGCGAGAACAATCCAGGTGAATGACTTACGCAGGTACCGCAGTCGCCGCCGCAGACGCCATCGCAAAAGCCGCCTTCCCACTCGCCGGTCTGTTGTTGAGGGAGGTGGGACATGGTTGGAGGCCAGCGGTTTGTCGGTTGTATGGATTGGAGCACTGATGTATGCTTCAATGGTTGGCGAGTATATGAACGATCTCAGCACAAAGTGCAAAGGAATCGAAGGAATCATGTCAAGTGCGTTGATTCCCTTTAAGATCTTGGACATCGACTGCTATGATTCAGCCTCACAATTCCGAATGCGACATTCATACGAGGCTAGCGGATGATGGAAGCGAACGTGGCTTGGACGCGTTGCGTCGCATGTTCCATCATACCACCATGGGCCGTGGGCCGTGGCACGCCTCACTGGTGTCGCCTCAAAAACACGGGTCAGGTACGCGGTGTGACGATCTGGGGAAGCAAAGCCACCCGAAAGAGGCCTACCTTTGTGTGGTCCTTTGATCTCCGAGCTGATATCACAATACATTGAGTTCTGAGCAAGTCGACGAATGTGAATCGATGCATTGCTAAATTGGTCTTTGACGCCTCAGTTACACCCGGCGTCGCACTGCATCGCGAGTCTCAGCCTTCTGTCATTTGGGTCAGGCCACCTTGATCCGTCTTTTAATCGTGACGACTTTAGGTGGTCGGCTGTGAACGATCTGTGATCGATCCATGAAACCCGGTAGGTCACGACCGACATCCTTGATGTTGCTGCGATTGAGTCGGAGCACGAAACCCAGACGATGACAGTTCGGGGATTAGGCCGAGTCTTCGCCAGAAGGATTCAGAATTGAACGAGTCTACGGAGATGACCCGAAGGATCGAGGCACCAAGGTCAAACATTGACCGGGAATTCGAAAATGCCACGTCAGCGTGGTTGCGTGGACAATTGAGGAGAAAACAATCCTGTCCGACCTACACTCGGTAGAAGTCCGAAAAGTGCGGTCCTCGAAAGGACAAGGTCGAGCAACTGTGAAAGAAAGACAACATAACTATCTGAATCAGATTCCTCTCTGGATGCCGGCGCCTCAAACACGTGAGAAAATCATGGAGATGCAATACTGGTCCAACTTTGCATTCTGAGTTCTATTGTAGTAGGATCCCTGGCGTCCTTGCGTTTTTCATCACGGCTCTGTTCGAACATGTTTTGTCTTCGTTCAATTTTCAACGCCAAACACCTTATGCTTTTTATCTCGTTCGGTCTCAGGGATGGGAAATGAAGCTGCCGGATCGAATTTTGCTTTCGAACAGTATGAAACCTTGCAGAGTTGGGGTAGGGAAATGGGCAGTTACGCGGAGGAAACAGGAAGCGTGAAACCCAAGAGAGCTTGAGCTCGGCTGCGATCAACTTACGTCTCCGAACAGCATGCTCAGCTTTCGGCAGGAAGCAGAATACCGCGGACGCTGCCTAACGGTCGTGTGCTTGACGGATGTGTCTGTAAAGGCTGGCATTGCGTGTGTACTCCTTCAAGATCCCCTCTGAGGCGCAGTACTGGCATCTGTAGAGCGTCTCGCGGGCATGCGTCTCAGCGTGGTGGCGGGCCATGATGCTATGCTCTGCGAAGAGTCGGCCGCAACCGGGTTCCGGGCAGGGGAATCTTCTCTCTGAATCGAAGAAGGACTGGTTATGATGTGGCGCGACATGAGTCCTGCGTGACATGTTTCTCAGGCTGTACCCACTGGGTTGAGAGCTGCGGACGGGGGCAGCGTCATAGTAGCTACGGGTGGCAGCGTCATAGTACCCACTCGAGGAAGGAGAGTCGTACTGGTTGCGGGAGGAAGAAGCGGCGTAGGAGCTGCTGGCGGACGGAGCGGCGTAGTAGCTACTGTCCGGTGCAGGGGCATAGTAGCTCCTGCTTGGGGTTGCGGCGTAGCCGTAGTGCGAATAGCCAGGAGGTGGTGCGTGTTCCGAGTATCCCGTGGAAGGTCTGGAGGAAGTTCCAGAATACGAGGTTGGATACGGGGTGCGGCGGTTGTAATCCTCGATCATCGACAAGTCAAAGTCCGAGTATCTGCGTGAGTAGCTCATTTTAAGTCTGGCCGGCAGATTGAGATGGGGTCCTCAGGTGGGGTTTGTGGTGTCTTTTGAGGTGGTTGTGAAATGGTCTTGGAGGTGAGTTGCTGGGAAGGAAAGAGGAGAGACCAGGCATATCGACATGTAGAAATGCTTGGTTTCTCGACCTGCGAGTTTGCAACGCAATGCCATTGTGGCGTTCGGGCCTGCAAGTCAATGCTATCGTGTCGATCATATAAGTCAATGGCAATGTGTCGCTTGGTTAAGAAAGCCGTTAATCGTGCACGTAACAGGCACAAAGGTTCTGTGGACGAAGCAGTGATGTATCATGAAACTTGCCTGTCAGTAACAAGGTCATTGTTCGACCCAGCGGAGTGAAAGAACACTGTAGGCCCACGAGAACAAAGCGTTGTTCTATCTCAACCAGTCCAAGAGATGGGACAAGGTCACATCTCGAGGTCGTCGGCGTGGATAAGTCCGCTGGCGTTGACGATGCGTGCAAGCCTTCCGAGGAGGTCGGGAGAAGATGACAGAGTGGACGACTCCATCCCGGTCATAACTCTTCATCTCCTGCCGCTGCCAAATTGCCGGCTTCAAGCTGTCGGCAAGGTCAGGAGTCGGAAGGTGAATATGTGCGCGCGACAAAGTCCTCCGAAACCGATGGGAAGAGTGCCAGCGAAGCCTTCCTCGGTAGAACTCGACGAGTGTTCTTTGTGGTGGATCGCAATGCTGTCATCTGCGGCCGTCGTCTGTGTGTTCAGTGCGATGGACACCAAGGATGCGGAGTGCTTTCTTTCCTGCAGGCAGGCAGGGAGCAGTACATAGTGGGAATGTTAACGGAAGGAGGATGCCAGAGGAGAACCTGGAAATGGAGATGACGTTGATGACTCAGCTCAGCTTGCCGTCCTGCGTCCCGTCGTCCAGTTCATCGTCCTCCCTTCTTCATTCCTACCAAATTGTATCACTTCGCACCCTGAAAGACGACTGGAGAGATTAAAGCTGCTTCAAGACGGTGGAAGACTGATCAACATTTTGACAGCATTGCTACTCGGCATGTACGATGTGCTATGAATAGCGAGAGCTTGAGGCACCCTGAAAGTCCTTGCATTCCGACAGACGTTCATCCTCCATCGCTATTCCAATCTGCACTTGCTAGTTGCATTGGCAGTATCCATTGGGGCTGCCCAGCACGGTTGAATCAGCCCACAATCGCTTGCTAATGAGTCTCGAGATGCAGAAAGCCTAACCAGGTTCCACCGCTGCTTCCGCACATACTGTTACAGTCATTGTCACTGACGCATGGCCGATATTGCTGGCAGATGAAGCGCGTGAGCAAGCTGAAAAGGCAGGTAGGGAAAAGAGATTCATACCGCGGCGACCATAGGAGCGATAAGGCCGGCGAGAACGGCCGCGAGCAAGGTGGTGAGTCTCATGTTTGTTGACGATTTGGCGTCCTGGAAAGGAATCGGAGGACTGCAGGCGAGACTATATCGATCTTCGTGGCGCAACTTCGGGCCACAGGGCCATCTGGGCTAGAGGGTGTTTCTCGGCTACCAGGGATCATCCATCAAGAGAGCGGTGGCATGGACATCGATCGGAACAGCAGCGTGAGAGGTAAGCAGATGAACATGAGCGGTTCGATGAGAGTAAAACAGAAGAGGCCGAGGGAGACACAGCGATGAAAAGAAGATGACCTTCATGTGACAGGAGTCTGCAGTCGACACGATCTGTTGCGCGAAGGACCTCGGATGACGAAAGCGTGGCGGACGGTCAGAGATCAACAGACATGGAGCATGTCACCATGCTACTTCTCGGGAAGCAAGGTTCTCCAAACAAAAAGATGCTCCGTGGGTCTGCGGACTACCGGGCGCCGTATGAGGCGACATCCTTGCTTTGTTCGCTTGGTCGATCCTTTCGGCAACACTGATCTCTGCATGCGCTTTACCGGTGAGAGTGCCAAGTGTGTCTCCTGCTCCGAGGTCATTCGAACCTCTTTGGTGGTGTTGGTCAAATATCAGTGTGCCGATATGATGGAAGAGTCCAAATGCAGGACGTTGGAGGACCGCATCACCGTCTTTGAAGCGGTCCAGAAGGCTATCGGGTGTAATCCGCAGCGCAAGTCTTGCTTCTGTTCGATTCAGGCGTATGAGAGTGGCAATCTGGCGATCGAGGAGCAGCAGAAGGTGGTGGCTATAGCGAGGAGACGCAACGCCTCATCGAGCGCCGACTCTGCGTTCGCTGCCAACATGGCCGTCACATCTGCCACTGCGAGCTCTTGTCGGGACCCATGTCTTATCGACGTCGCAAATCATATCTGTGGGCTATCAACGCAGCCGGCGATGTCGCTGTGTTGGATCGCGGTCTGGTCGGGCAGAACTTGACCAATCTCGAACAATCCTGGACACGCTGTCGACGATGCACAGTTCTTCGCTCGACGGAACGCTCGACGAATATGAGCCTAAGACAGCATATTGGATATCAGTTTGTCGGGACTTTCCTTTGCCATTTGGACACAATCTGCCTGGAGTCGGGCCCGGAGCTCCGCGAGGTCCATCGTCCATCCGCTCTGTCGAGGCTCGGATCTTGCCAGCACGATTGCGGCGTCGGTGCGATCCGCCAGCGGGCAACCCAGGCTTGGACGATACGCTTCCGGTGGAAAGAAGAGCTTGTCTGGGCACCAAGCGTTGGATCATCAACTTGGGATTGGGACGATAGTTGTTTCTGTGCGTATGGCTTCGACGGGTGGTCCGTAATGCGAGGTCTATCGCATAGAAGACGAGGTCAGTCCGAGCATCATGGTTTCACTTCGCCTCGCCTCCCTTCCCTACCATCCATCCAATTCCGATCACACCTTCGTTTTCCAGTCGACGATCAGAATCACCGCTTCAATTGCTGGGCTTGTCGCAGAAACGGCTGTTGTCTCCGTGGCGCCGGCACTATTTTCAACCAGCACCATTACGTTTCTTACACGCACAGACACAAGCGACGCTCACGATGAACGAGAAAGTGGTCTGAGATGGCATGACATGAGATTTGCTAATGCTGGAGCCTGGAATGGTCATTCGAGTTTTCGAGATTAGCCGATGGCACGACCCTGGATGTGCCCTCCAGGCTCCCTTGCCATGGAGTCAGGCAAGCCAGGACACCATGCCGTGGGAGATTATAATTGTTCCAGACCCTCGATTACCCTCGGAACTTGGCATCCATCATTGCGCTCATACACTCGCATTCAGCGCATCGAATATCACACACGCTGGAGCAATTCCTCAAAAGCTCGATCGAGTCGGCAGCTCACGCCATAGTGTTCATCCTTACGAGTGTGGCAACATGACAAGTTCGATGCGCTGACCGGGAAGGCATCATGGATGTCCAAACCTTTCTGGCCCTGACAATGAATTTTTCCTGCCATGACCTGATCATGCTACGCGGATGCGAAATTGCGTCGGCCCACTTCTACGCCGTGAATGGCGATGTCTTGCGTGCAAGATGCTTCTGGTCTTTCTCCAAGGTGTGAGCCGGGCACGTCTGGTTCGCAGTTGTTGGTAAATCCAACCACATATTCGACGAATGCTTCTTGAACGCCGATCTCCGCCGTTGCAGATGCATAGTCGCGGTTAATTTGACTCCGATCCCGACAGTCATGGACGCATAAAGCGTAGGAAGTTCGATGTCCAGTCCTTTTTTCTCCGGTCACACGGGCAGTGCAACATTGCCCTGGCACATGGACTGCCCGCCCTTTGGACCAGGTGAGTGGTTCGATGCATGACTTGTCGCTGGGGACACAATGCTGTCCTGTTTGCCCGAGATTTGGAACCTGCATCTGCAGACATCGTAAGATGCGGTGCTGGAGCGAACACGAGGCATCGAACGTGTCGTGTATGGATTGACGCCTGTATACTCCAGGGGCGAGATCAGGCGTACAACCCCTGGAGTTGAGGGTAAAAATCAATTCTCGCACCTTGACCGACCACCCCAAGCCCATTTAAGTTCGAGACACTACAGCGTGTTATCACATCGGAGTGGTCACCGCTGGTTGGCGTACTTGCAGGCCCCAGGGCCGATTTCCAGGCCCCATTGGTCCACGCCCTTGTAATCAGGCCAATAGCCTTTTGGGCAAGGATTGAACGGTGACCACTCCGATGTGATAACACGCTGTACTGTCGATACATTATTTGCCCGAAGAAAGCAGTGACAGACCGACAGGGACTCCGGAAGTTAGCGCTGATTCTCGTATGTACAGAACACGTTGTATGGGCACTCGGAAATGAGATGTAAGATATCGACTGTGATGTCTCGGACTCGTGGTAAGGGGTGCACCTTTCGATTCGGTATCACATGTTGCACCTGACACTCCGCGTCTTGCACTGAAGCTCGCAGAAGACCACAATAAAAGCCTGCTCTCGCTCCACGATTGCCGCAGACTTTCTTCCTCACCATCACCTCAGACAAGATCATTGACAAGTTCCACTGTCACTTCCTTTCAAAAACATTCACCCGTCACCCAAGACACCAATCATCCTTCATCATCATGCATTTCGCATCTCCCTTCCTCTTCCTGGCCGCTGTCCTACCGGCGATCGTGGTCGCCGAAAACGTGTACGGCGGAACAGTCGTCTCGCACACCGGCTCGTTGAGCAAGCGCGACAACCATCCACTGTTGTCTCGCAGATATGTACCTGGACAGGCATGTTCAGCGGGAGACGACCTCTCGTGCTGCTTCTCAGGCACCACGAGCACCAAACAGCCTTCGACCTGCCCTATTCCACTCACGAACGATCCGGCGAAGCCAGGACTCGACTGTGTTCGCCGGGACGGCTACGGCTACTGCAACAATGGCAAATGCTCCTGCTCGTAAGTACTGGACTCCCATTCGGTGCATCGTTACCTTTGCTAACGCTTTTCAGCATTCTCGGCATGACATACGAGCAACTCAAGAGAATCTGCACGGATTTGCTCTCGCGCCTCGATCCCACGCAGACCGTCGTCGATGCTTGCTATCATGGCTCAGATGTTCACTGCACTAGCCAAGGGCCCAGCGTTCCGCAGTTTCCCGGCACCGACGTTCACACCAAGGCGGGACGCTTTTGTTACAACGGGGTCTACAAGGTATGATACTCGTTCTTTGAGCGTACGAATAGTGTACTGATCGTGAGTTTAGGACCCCAATGGCGGCAACTAATGGACGACCAATGTCACGGACCCGGGAACGACGTTGGACACAACCATTTGACAAGGCTGTTCTCGATCGTCGAAGGACATGCGGTGTTGCAAATCGGATCTTGGACTGGGCAGATAAGCAGGGGAGACATACCATTGCTTTCTGCCGCACTATTGAACACGACGAGGAGATGACGCACGACAATGAGTGCAAAGTGCAACTTTCTGCTATAGCGCGGGAACCAGCAAATGTGCGCTTGTATCTACCCTTGGTTTTGTAAACATTTTTTTCTTTACTCCATCTCTCCCCTCGTTCTGATGTAGATTAACCATCGCGACCATGATACTGAAAGCAGAAGCGCTCCGCAAAGTACTCGGCCTCGAAGAATGCTCGCGATGGGATTCCGCGACAATGCACGCGAGATAACGGCAGATCGACTCCCTAAAAGCAGCATCCCGACCGACGTCAGCTCGCAAAATGGTCCATACCGGAACTAGGAGGCTGCCTGGAAGAGTACGTCGTCTGACGTGTCGACAGGCCAGGATACAGGTTTTGCGGCTCAATACGCCAAGCATGTCCTTGTTGAGACATCGTCGCTCGGACCCGTGCTTATCTTATTAAGAGATGGACTCTTCCGCTCTTCTTTCACTTCTGACTCTACCTCTACCTCTTTACCCGCACTCGCACTCGCAAGATTTCACTGCCCAACACGCCCGCTTCACGACCGCTTCCGCTCAAAAAGTCCCATCTCGCAGCGGACCCCCCATCCTTGAAAAAATGAAGCTCCTAATCTACGCGATTCTCGCCACCGCCGCCGCTGTAGCGAGTGCACAGTGTGTGAACGGAGAGGGAGGTGCGTTGTCCTGCGCATCGAGCTGCCAGGCCTACACTAACCGTCCACACCAAACAGAGTCTTGCAAGATCTGGAGAACATGCTGTGCTCCGTATTCATGCAGACACAACATGTGTGTTTGTAAGTCAATCACCTTGTCCATTACCTCGCAGGATTACCATGAGCTGACTAGCCACACTCAACAGGGATGTGTGAAAACGGGGGGACCTGGTGTCCGAGGAAAAGCGACAACTGTGTAGTGATTGGCGGAACCAATGGGCAAAATCCATTGCCGCAAGCATGTCGAGCTCCGTTTTAGAACCTCAAGAAGGCGATGCAATACGGGAGGTGGATCTGGCAACCCAAGATGCACCTTGCAGGTCGGTCGGATGGAGAATAGGAGGAGCTCTTGCGTCCGGGACAGGACCGTGCAGGTGATTGGGTCGTTCCGAGTGATCGGGACTGCAGTGGCGTTCAAGAGCAAGACGGACGGCGTTTCAGGTGTATGCTACGTTGGACGGATTTCAACGGTACCTTGTCGCGAAGATTGGGCCAAGAAAGGGCAGTAATGGGGGAGTTTGACGGGTGATGCGAGTCGGAAGTTCGGAGTGCTGAATTCGAAGGCTCGCCGGGCTAGCGTTTGATAATTGGTCTGTGTCTTGAAGAACATTGGCAAGAGAACAGATCGCGCATGCTCTACAAGGAGACCAGCAGTAAATCAGCGTCATTCTCTTTGACCCATTGCGACTGCTGTCTACGGCGTTCCTTCCAGATAGCCTGTATCCGAGACCTCAGCGTGCTACTGCCCAATTGCGGAGCAGCAAACAATGAACGTACCCGCTGAGCCCATGTACGCCGAGCTCGTCAATATCGTAAGAAGAAGGAAAGGAAGAAAGAAAGAAAGAAAGATAAAGACGGTCAGAAGGACGAAGGTAGCTTAGTCACGTAGCTGTTGCCTCAGGCCGCCCTGTCTCCTCAAGACAGCTTTTCGTTCAAGGGAGATCGTGCGTCGAAGGGCGTGGAGATCACGACTCAAATCCGTAGGGCGCAGTAGAAACCCTGCTCTGAGCTGTCGCAAGGCCTTGTGTCCGTCACTTCTCTTCATTCACGGCTGTATAGCCATTCTTCCACCTCGTGGATTGCCAAACACGGTCGACGCTGTGAAGTACGAGTACCGCACACGCCATGTCGAAGCAGCCATGGATCGAGACGCCGCTGATCTGGTCGAGAGGCCTTTC
Source organism: Zymoseptoria ardabiliae STIR04_1.1.2 (assembly GCA_000223765.2). Lineage (NCBI taxonomy): Eukaryota > Fungi > Ascomycota > Dothideomycetes > Mycosphaerellales > Mycosphaerellaceae > Zymoseptoria > Zymoseptoria ardabiliae. The sequence goes on along the minus strand of AFIV01000122.1, from coordinate 19,382 downwards.
TCGAAGTTGTGGCTGGTCTGTGGTTCCACCTCTCCTACCGTGTGAGATGTTACCACTAACAATGTTCGCAGTAACATTTACTTCAAGCTGGAAAACACGCAACCTTCGGGATCTTTCAAGAGTCGTGGTATGGGCTCTTTCGTCAAGGCCCATCTTCCCGACAACGAAGCAGACGGGACTGGCGACGACCGCGTCACAACACACTTCTTCTGCAGCTCCGGAGGGAATGCCGGTCTCGGATGCGTTTCCGCAGCAGTCACATTCAATTGTCCCGCGACAATCGTGGTTCCAGATTCCACTTCCGACTTCATGATTGACAAGTTGAAGAAAGCTGGAGCTCACGAGCTCATACAGACCGGTGCGTCTTGGTATGAAGCGGACCAATATCTCCGCAATGAGCTCTTGCCAGCAGCTCGAACTGGAGGTCAACATGCCGTCTACGTTCCCCCTTTCGACGATCCCGCGATTTGGGCTGGACATTCCACCATGGTCGACGAAATAGTCCAGCAGCTATCAACCGTGGACGACCACTACCCTTCAGCCACGCGAGAATCCAAAACAGGATCTGTCACGCTCCCGGACGCCATAATCTGCAGCGTGGGAGGCGGAGGTCTCCTGAATGGCATCATGCAGGGACTCGAACGCCACTCTGCTTGGAAAGGACAGACCGGCCCGAAGGTTCTCGCCGTCGAGACCGTCGGAGCCGATGCACTGTCACAGTCGGTGGAAGCAGGAAAGCTCGTCACCTTGCCCAAAATCACAAGCATTGCGACAACCTTGGGGGCTCGCACGGTCTCGAGACAAGCGTTCGCATATGCGATGGACGAAACGCGGGTCAAGTGTGCTGTGCTCACCGACAAGGAGACGGTAGAGGCCTGCAAGCGTTTTGCTGACGACGAACGAATGCTGGTGGAACCTGCCTGTGCAGTTTCCCTGGCAGTGCTGTACACTGGCAAGCTCCGCAAATACATACCAGACTTGCAGCCAGACAGTCGTGTGGTAGTCGTTGTGTGTGGAGGCAGTGGTCTTTCTTTGCAGATACTGAATCAGTACCTCAAAGACTTTCTGGATTAGATCGTCCAGTAACTAGAGGACCGGAACAAGAGATTCACCTATGCCGAATCGAACAATCTTGCCTTCAGTGCACTTCCGCATCCTGTCCACACTTAAGGACTCGCAACAACTCTCCATCCTTCTCCACTTCGATGAGTAAAACAGCCGAAGGCCGATGCCGTGGACATTTCACATCAGTCTTTGACCGAAACGCCTCAAACACCAAGCGAAGCTCGAATAGCCTTGAAGTTTGGAGTACCGAATCCACTCGCCGCATCCCAACCTTTCTTAGCTGGGAAACCGGGAGTGGTGGCATTGCAACCCGTCACAGTTCCCGAGGTGATATCGGTGAAACCCGCGCCCTTCTTGGAGTAGAGCATTGGGTTCAAGAAACCCAGCGGCGACTTTCCTGCTGCGATCAGAGCATCGTTGACGAGAGTGAAGACTCCAGCAGAGATGGGAGAGGCGACACTGGTGCCGTCGACCAGGTTTGGTGCGGCCATGTTGTTGATCACGAAGCGGACACTCTGAGCTGCGATGTCGGGGTATGCACGTCCGCTGACGTTGTAATATGGCTGGTTCAAGGTGCCGATGCTGCTGAGGTAGCTTGACACTGCTTCGTCCTGTCGTGGTCGTCAGCGATTTTGTCGGCGTCGAAGATGCATCGTATCAACGTACCTGGTAAGATGGTCGAGGGAAATAGTTCGAGAAACCACCTCCGGGAATGTAGCTTCCGTCTTTTGCAACCACCTCTGGGGAGAAGTTCATGGTGCCGCCAACCTTTGTACAAGTTAGTCTGAGCTGATGACATCGACTGGAACATGTCGACTCACTGTAGTCACGTAAGGACAGCTGGCCGGGAACGCAGGCAAGAATCTAGGGGTGTTCTTTCCATCGTTCGACACGCAATCGCCGCTTGCACCAACGCCAAAGTCGCCGGAAGAGCTGGGTAGGCATCGTCAGTAGGCATGTCAGGAGATGTCGAAATATTCTGAAGAGGTCTCACAAGAGTAGAGTGACACCCTTGGCACCGAGTTGGGCGAGTTCTTTGCAGACACGAGTAGCATAATCTTGTGGCACGCTCTGCTCATCGTCTCCATACGAGGTCGAAATAACGTATGGGACGTCTTTTTGCTTGAGTACGTAGTCTAGCCAGGTAAGGTATGGCTCGTTGGTGTCTGTCGGCGTAGCAAGATCAGGAGTAAATGGCGGTGATCCTCCGGTGGAATACGAGGTGAATCTGGTGGGACATACGATTCCACCAACCGCCTGAAAGATTTGTAAGCTTTACTACGAGTTGGCTAGTTTGTAGCTGGAGTTGCACTTACTTCCACGTCAAGGTCAGCTTCGATACCTGGCATGGTCTGGTCGTTTGCGGCACCAGCAATGATCTGGCGAGTGAAGATGTAATTCGGGTTCGCATCTGGCCTTTGCGTGGTCATGTAGGCTCGGAAGTCGACATCAGATGGCTGCACATGGTCAATTCCAACCTCCACAGCCGCACTGTCTTGCAACGTACTGTTTGATTGAGATAGTTCGTGATTCCAACGTAATTCTACTCGCAAAATTAGCAATGTCGACGGAATTTCGCCTTGGCGCATGAAAGACCTGCCTTGTCGGGAACCTTGGGCTTGTAATCGATAGTCTGGTACAATGACCTAACGCAAGCGAGTGTGACAGCGGTAGTCAGGCAGCCAAGTGGTGCCGCGGAAGAGGCCAAGCTACTGGCGGCAATCTCCGTGTTTGGAATCGACCCTTCAGCGATTCGCACTGTTGAACCAAAGAACTTGGGGTTGCCGAAGTAGTTGGTTGGTGCAACGATATCGACATGTCCTTGCAGGGATCTGGGCAAGCTGTACTGCGTAGTACGGACGACCTGTGTACCGTCGATGTGCTCATACTGGTGGTACTCGGTGTCCAGCAATTTCTCCACCTGTGAAATTGGGAGTGAGACCATCACCCAGTCCTTTGGTGCACTATACTCAAGCTGGTCCGCAAAGATTTCGTGCCCTTCGAGCCATTGGTGAACTGCATCGAGTGCCTCTTCTGAAGGCGCGACATAAGAGTGAATCTCGTCCGAAGACAAGTGCTTGCCGTAGCGCTCGTGGTCCGGATGGCTGACTTCAAGAAGATCCTTTTCGAGCGCCTGAAAGTTGCCTTGCTTCAGGCTAATACGAAGCTTAAGCACTTTGTCCTGATCTTGCAGTCAGTCCTCCAATTCGTTCCCGACGAAGCTTCTGTGTTCTTACAGCATGAGCCTTGCCACCCTTGGTCCAGCCAGAAGGCACAAAGTGAGAGCTGTGCACTGCGTAGTCAGCTCTACCCTCTAGGGGTGCAGCGAGTACAGCAGCAAGTCCATAGGACACGGTCAGAAAAGTCAACCTCATCTTGGTAGGAGGTGAAGTCTGAATTGTAAGAAAGCGAAAACATCGGACGACATGTCCTCGAGTATATTACTTTCACAACGCCTCGGTAGCCGTTCATGCTGTGAACCAGCTAGCTTCGGCGAGGCGAAGGTGTACCAGATGCAACCTCTCCCTGCAGCGCAGTACTGCTGGGCGGACTTGATGTCGAGATTGGCAGGCGGTGGGTACGACAGATCGACAGTGGAGGAGGGGGATGACTATCCACAGTCTGGCTGAGCCAATTGTTCGTCCAAGCTAAGACGTTAGCACAGCGCCTGGTCGGCTTGTCGTCGATAAGCGTTAGCGCTTGAGTTGCTTGCGAAAGAAGCTTTTCGAGTCTTCTGTCATCGCTCCTTCCTTTTACGGATGGCCAGCGAAGATACCCACGGGAGATTTCCTTGAAGTGTCGCGTGCCGTCGTAGAGATCGGCCTTCTCTGGGTGTTGTCATGGCGTGACAAAGCAGATGATTGGCATACAGCTTGCAATGCATCAAAGCCAGTGCGATTCAGCCACCCGAGGTGTGATGATGGAGCCAGCCGGAAGCTGTCGTGCAGATCGCCTCTCTTGGCAGCCTCGAGACTGATGTTGGGTGGTGGACATCATAATCCAGTAGTATCCCGCTTGACCTGCAGATGTCAGTACTTGACTGTCCGAGTGGAGACCAGGTGATGTCCGTGAGGTGAGAGATCGTGAGAGGGGAGGCGACGAGATAGGAGTCGCGTAGCACAGATCAGGCACATCTCGGAGGACACCCATTGCTAATCGCCGTGTCGTAGATCCGGTCTTGATGGACCTTTCCTGGAGACTCAGATCCGGGACCTCCAGATACGATATCGTTCGCTTAGCCCATATGTGTCTCCTTCGAATACACTGCCGCCGAGATGGCGAGGACGTGGTGGACGTAAGATCATGGAGCTTGATAAAGCACAAGATCTGCCTACCAAGCACATACGACCACAGGTACATGAAAACTCAGCATCCCGTCCGATCAGCCATTGCGAACTTCGCCTTCTATTGTCCTGTATCCGGTCTCTCGATGACAGGAACGCGAAGTGCGGTTGTTGACAGTCGAGAGTGTTGTAGATGAAGGTGTGTTTCGGTCTTTAGGAGGCGTATTACGTGACTTTGCCAAGAAAGCTTGGCGCACACTGAAGCAATACATAGTCTTTTCTCCGACACGTTTACTACCTTACCATAACTTATTCGCTTCGTACGCTTCGGGCCCTAAGACGGCTTGTCGAAAACTAGGACCCGGTATAGAGCCCGTTCTCCGGTTCTAGGATACGTTAATAATAGTATAAGAGAATCCGGAATTCGTACTTATAGAGGCGTCATTTACTTAGCTACTACGGCGTACTAGCGCCGACACTCTAGCTCCTAACTACTACGAAGATTACGCCGAAGTCTACCTTAAGGTTAGGGTTATAGCTATCGCCGAGTTTACGTACCTATTAAAGTCGTACCTATGCCTCGAACGCGGAGTTCCTCTACTAGGGGAAGGAGATAGGACGGTAGGCGCGATATAATCGTCCTCGTACATCGCTTTACCGTACGCCCGATTACCTTTTTAATACCGTTAGACGCTATTAACGTAAGCTAGCTATCTATTCCCCTTCTTACGACCTTAAGTACTTTAGTACCGTTAGCCGCTATTAACGTAAGCTAGCTATCTGTTCCCCTTCTTACGACCTTAAGTACTTTAGTACCGTTAGCCGTTAACCTATACTACCCTTCTCTTCCTTTACTTCCGGCCTCGACTCCTAACGCTAGACTACCTCTCCTACCCCCTCCGCCTAAAGCTTATCGTACGATATAGACTCTATACGACCTCTACTACGAGGTCGATATAATATATAATCGCGACGGGCACTTAAATAAACTCGTTCTCTAGAAAAAGTAACGTCTCCGTAAGGACTAGAAGAAGTTCTATAAGATAATAAACTACCCGTAGGACGATATCGACCTTAATTAACTTACCGGTATATAGGAGCTCTAGACTCCGCCGCCGGCCCTTAACTACGTTAAAGTATTCCTATATTAGTACGCTTAAAATAAAAAGGGCCTACTCGATTAGAAGATTACTATCTAGACTCTAACTAATAATTAGGACTATCTACGCCGCGACATAACTACGTCTACTAGCTTCGAATATACCCGAGTAGAGAAGAACGAAGTAAAGTTCTTTATCGAAAAGGAGCTTAAGGAAACCTAAAATCTTTCGACGAAGGTACGGAAGAAAGGGCTTACGGATCGTCTAGTTATTAAAGACGTCCTCGATTTCTTATAGTAGCGGGACGAGTTTGTCTATAGGGACCTACGCGTTCGTATATAGATCGCTATAGGTATACTATTTATCTAGTATATAGGCGTCCGTACTAGTAAGTTTTCCGAAGGATCGAGCTCCCGGCCTAATAAAGGACTACTTTAGAAAGACTTTAATATCTCCCTTATTTACGACTCTACTCCGACGTTCTATATTTAAGTATAGCTACGTAATCGTAAAGGTAAAAAGGGTAAGGAAAGTACCTTCTAGACCGAGAACTTCCGCGAAGACAAATACCGCTAGCGATGCCCGGTAACCCTACTACTTACGCTCGCGATCGAAGATAAGGCTCTTAATCGTATTAAGACTATCGATAATCTTCGAGTAATTCGGTTTAGCGAATACCGCGCTAAGGTCGATCTTAAGATTCGTAATAAGATGCGCGATATACCTATACTTCGGAAGCTATAAGGGTATATAATGTCTCGGGATAAGATAGTAAGCGGTACTATATTTACCTAATTGCTATACGACCTAGGCGTCCGTACTAGCTACGTTAACGTACTATAACTATACGTAATCCGTCGTAGCTTTAGTAACCGGTTAGATAGTAAGTACTTAATACTATTTTGTAGCGTAGTAGCTAATACCTTTATCTAGAGGAACTTACCGAAGCTAAACGTTCTCGGTAGATAGGTTATTAAAATCTAATAACTTTCTAGTACTATATGTCTTAGTCGGCGCCGTACGACGTATAGGGAATTATAAATAAATCTGTACCCGACTAGGAACGAGTTAATTTCTTCCGCTCTATACGATTAAATATTAATCGATCTACCCCTAAGTAGCGACAATTATCCCTAGCGGAGCCTCGGTCCCGTTAGTATATAGAGCGAGATAAAAAGCCCCTAGGAAGTAAGTTCGGACCCGTCGAGAAGAGCACTTTACCTAGGTAAATCTATTCGAAGGCTATACTACCTATCCTAGTTAAACTATTCGAAAACCGCTCGAACGGAAATCGCCCTCGCGTCTATTATAGAATTTCCTTTACTACGATATAGACCGAAGCCGAGTAATCGAAGTTATATATAGTACCGCTAACTACGATATATATACTACTATCGAAGCTATAGCTAGTCTACTAGGGAGGAAAGATTACCTATCGGTTAAAGAGACTCTTTAGAAAGAACGCTTACGAGGAGGATTCTATTATTATATATATACCGTATACCTTAATACTACCGAGGCCTAGAATGCTTACTATATATAACATCTTAACGATTATAGCCTACTATACGGTCGAGTAAGTAGGTAGGGCGCCGTACTTTAGCCGGGGCTCTGTCCGTTCTACCTAGGCCGCGAGGACATACGTACGAGTAACCGGCTTCGTTAATTCTTAAATAAAGAGAGCCTACTTTTATATATCGAGAAATCTTATATTCGAGAAGTAGACTAGCCGCTAGACTGCCTCTATCCGTACTATAACGCGACTTAACTTACTACTCGCGACCTATTTTAGGACTATATATACGTAGTATACGGCTATCCTATCTCTTAAGCTCGTACTATAAAGCCGAAGCTAGAACTTAACGATCCTAAAGCGTCTAACGCTAACTAGAACGGAGGTCTATAGGATTGCCTATACCCGGAGTATACGGCGCTCGCCGGTTCGATAAAGACGTAGGGAGCCTATATATACTACGCTACTACCTATAATATACGACTATACGCGTAGAAGGGGTATAAAGAGACTTTTAGATCTAGCGTAATACTCCGTTCTTATCTATACTATACGTACAAGCTATCGGAGTATGTCTATAAGCTACCGTCGTTCGATATACCGGGTTAGCCTTACGGCTAGGTATACGAGACGGCCGGTACGCTTAAAGTATATTATAAGGCGTACGTACGTCGGGAGTAGCGGTAGTATCCGGAGCCGGAATGTCGTAAATCCTATCGATTAAGAATTAGCCTCGTAAAGTATATGCGAGATACGTACGGTACTCCCGAGGGTAGCTAGCCTAGTAGTCCGATAAATATAAGCCCGTAGGGCTATAGTAGTAGCGGAGGGTATATAACTAAGGGTTCCTTTTTTTTTTAGCTAATTAGTAAATATAGTCTCGTCTAAAGTAGATATAGAATAGTATCGACATTATTTATTAGTATAATCGTGTTTATTAAGGCTACTACGACTTAGTCTAGCGGTTATAACTTATACCTACTATTATTTTGTCGAGGTAGTAAAAGGTAGCCGAAAGAATAAGATTTACGTAGGAGCCGGGCTAGAGGAACTTCGACCTCGATTAGAATTAGATAATAGGAAATAACGAGCTTCTACGGTTACGCTTTACGATATAATCGTAAAGTACTACTAGACCTTAACGTACTTAAACACCGTAATCTTTAGGTATAATCTATAGCCTAAGGCTAAAACTACGAAACTAAGACTACCTAAGTTCTCCTAGAGCGACACTACGAAGATATACTAACTAACTAACTAACTACGAATAATAAGGTATCGAGCCTTAACTACCTCCTCTCCGACAGCGATACCTAGTATCCTATAGTATATATTAAAGGGACTTAACCTATCTATAGCGTATCGAGCTAAACGGGCACCTAGGTAATACGTACGATATACGTAAAAGATACTACGAGTAGAGACAGGTCTAATTATAAGAGAAGTAAATATCTAGATGTACGGTCGGAAAGAGTACTAATATATTATTAGACGGCGCCGAGGTTAGTCGCTAGCTTACTACGCCGTACTTATTACGAGCATAATTAAAATAGCTACTTAGAACCGCTACCCGTAAATAGACGATAGGTATATATCTACTATAACAATATAGTAGGCTATAGACCGCTACCTAGTAATCGTACTTAAGTATATACGCTATATATAGAGATATACGTTCGCTCCTACGTTTACTCTTCCTTTACTATACGACGCTTCTATTCTTTCTTTTAGTCTACTATCGTATACCGTTTCTAGATTACTCCCTACTTAATCGTCTTTACTAACCTCTCTTTCGACTACCTACTAAATATATACTATACGAGTACGAGGGCTACGGTAGTCTGCCTCCCGTAAGAGTCTCCGATGCCGCCGATTACGCGCGGCGTAGCGGCTAGAGTAGCTAGAGCCGCCCTCGGAGACCGTTGTCTCGATAGAATACCGCTAGAGTTATTCGAGCGGGTTGTACTATTCGTAAGGCCGGAAGACCTAAAGTCGCTACGATACGTATCTCGAGGTATTAGCGATAAGGTCCGTACTACCTACGAGAAGAGACTATTCTCTAAACTAGTTATTATACTCTATTCTAAGGAAAGCCTCCGCATCGCCCGGTAGCGAGCTCGGCATTCCTATATAGGACTACGTATCCGCGAAATTGTTATTTACGAGAACGTACCTAATTATCCCGGCTTTAACCTAGAATTTAAGTAACTTGTAGCTAACGAACGTATCCTTAGAAGTATCTTTAGGAGCATCTAAGGACATAAGCCGATCTCTCTAACGGTTAAGAATTGCTAGGACGAAGATAAATACTAGAGGAACAACCTAGTCCGTAGGTAGCCGTTCGTTAGCATCGAGCACTTTCCGGACTACTTTCTAAGGTATACTACTACCCGTACGAGCTTAACGACTATATATATACTATATAAGCTCGGAAGTTACCTACTTATAATCTAGCTTATTAGGAACTAGTAACGCTTTCCCGCCTCCCCTACGATTCTATATTCTATAGGGTTTAAAGCATTAATAGAATGCGAGTTTACTAGTCGAATAGACCTTAGAGAGTAGACGAGCCTTATAAACCTATTACGGACTTAGCTAAGGCCCCGTATAATCCGCTTCTACGCTAAGAGACGGTAGTACGAAATAAAATACGGAGGAATACGAAGGGTAGTCGACGTCTCGAGCGTAATTAGCTTACTAATAAACTTATAATATCGTCGTACGTACGTACGAAACGCTTTATAGTAGTATGTCGGAACGGCTATTAAAGAGACCGGTTCTACGGCGGTTAGGTATTAGCCGTATATTACTTATAGCTATAGGTTAAAAGGTTATAATTTCGATAGATTAATTCTCCTTCGAGGTAGTATACGAAGAATCGGATTATAGATAAACTAACCTCGTCCTCGTCGTCGGTATAGTTTAGTAAATAAGTATAAGGATGTCGGTAGAGGTAGCTATCTATGTCGGAAAGACTACTAGTATATACTAGCGTTTAGCTACTAACCGAGCCCTTTTAGCCGGATCTACCGCTAAGTCCCTTACTACTTACTATAAGTCGTCTTCTACGGCGATAGTATACCTACTCGTATATTCCTTAGTATAATAGCGGGCTACTAGTCTAAAGTAGTAATTTTATATATATATAGTTGTTATATATAGCTAATACTAGTAATAAATCCGTCGTAAATTAATAGTTATAGTATACGTAGTAAGGAAGAATAAGAAGAACGATAGTACTAATACCGTATAATTAGTAGTAGTTTCTAGCCTTCTAATTAGTCGATAGATTAAGTACTAGAATCGTACTTATAAAGGCTAATAAACACCGGTTAATTAAGGGCTAGTATTAGCTAGTACGTATCGTATCGCTATTACTATAGTACCGAAGTCTTAATCGTTAACTAAGCGTTCGGGGCTAGCTCCGCGGATTAGTCCCTTTCCGGTTTATATCTTTAGACGTCTAGATCGACTTCGGTCTCCCTAAGTCTAATAATCCCTAACCGAATTATAAGTCTTCGTCTACTAACTATCCTAATAATCCCGCCTTATCGTTTAATAATAGCTTTCGCGTTAGCGACGGCCTCCTTTTAGCTAATTAGCCTCCTAGATCGGTTTAAATCGTCTTCCGCTTTCTTAGATTCGTGTCCCGTTCTAGTTATAGTACTTTCCTAGATAATTTCGCCTAAGACATTAGTAATATAGGTAGCCGACGGGCATCCTTTACTAATACTTTAAGATTTTCGTTACTCCCGACTCTAAACTCGTAGAAAGATATATATTAATCCGTATATACGATCTTAGCGATCTCTATAGCTACTATATTATAAATATAGCTATTAATGTCTACTTTACCTCGGAAATCTAGTATCCGTAGGAGAAGGAAAGACCTATCTAGTAGCGGCGGTAGCGGCGGTATATCTCGAATAATTTCTTTAATCGCTTTAAGCTCTCTAAGTAACCCCTATACCTATTTACGCCGCTCGCGCTCTACTTTCTCCTATTTACGCCGCTCGCGCTTTTCGCGCCGCTCGCGCTCTAGGGAACGTAGATATACGTTCTCGCTTTTTACCGTTACTAGTATTACTATTATCTTCTATAGGTTGCTAGCATTTGTAGCGAGCTTAGACTTTAGAACAGCAACCTCTTAATTTAGAGCCCTACTTTCCGCTACCGATGTCTCGTTATCTGTCCGACATTATCGAAGCTCTTCGGTACGTATTTAAAGCTCCGTAGTAAGGAAGCTATAGCGGACATAAGTATACTAATCGGACGTTATATTATCCTCGGGTTTAGGCGTAGGCGTAGCGGCAAAGTAGGTATTTAGTAGCTATTAGCGTTAGTCTCTTTAAAATGTAAGTCGTTAGATAGTCCTACTTCTCCGAAGAACCTAAGATACGTTTTACGCTTATAGTAGAATGTACTAACATTACTAATAGTACGAGGGTACTCTTAGTATAGGGTAGGTAGGAAGAGAGAGTTACGGTCGTAGTTATAATCTCTCGTAAATAGGATGCCGCATCGGAGCCTAATATAGAGATACTTACTACCTTCTAGAGAGGTATCCCTAATAATAGGCCTCTTAACCTAACGCTAATTAAGAACGGCAACTAGCTAGTCTAATAAGGCTTAATTAGTATCTTTATCTAGTATATAACTAACTAATTGCGCGGCTAGCTAAGAGGTAGCGTCGTTACCTACTATCTCTTAGATCGTTACCGTCTTAAACCTAGTCCGGAGAGCGAGTTCGCCTAAAGCCTTTCTAAGAAGGGGACTTAGAGTCGTTACGGGAGGTTTGTCCTCGTTAGGCTCTTTTAGAGTCGTAGTACTACCTATCCGAGGAAAGTTCCTTAATACGAAGAGCTATAACTACCGATAGCTAATCTCGAAATTCGTAGTCTTAAATAACGACGACGGATACGGACGTACGTCGCCTTCTCCGTACTCTACGGTAAGATTGTCCGGTATATAGTAGTAGCGCTTAAGCGACTCCCTAATCGTTCTCTTATTACGTAGTAGTAGCTCCTTAATAATCTTTACGTAGGGTTCTAGGTATTTAAGACCTTTAAAGAAGGTAAATAAGCTCGGTACTATCCTAGGTAGCTTACGTAGGTTGTCTATAATTTTTTTACGTTTAACGCTATCGGAGACCGCGCGGAATATAGTACTAGCTCGCATTTAAGCCTCGATGCGGGCTATATTACTACGTAAAAGGCCTAGTACTAAGCTCTCGAGATACGTAACGGTCTCCTCGTCGATAAGGTCCTACGGTTAATCTTCCCCGATTCCTACAACTATATTTTCCTAGCTTTTATAGATAAGTGTTAGATAATTAATAAGTTCCTACGCTTTATTAGTACGGGTACGGACCTCGGGCCGCGACCTTACGGACATACTTCGTCGTATTTTATTATTAAGAGGCGGTATAGCGTACTAAGTTTTATAGTTAGCTAAAGGCCCGTCTATCGAGTTAGCTTCGTAAAGATATCCGTATACGATGTCTCGCGATGCTAGATATCGGTTCTGTCTAACAACTAACGTAGATCCTTACGTTTACTTTCTATAAGCCTAGCCTATTATACTTTTTCCTTCTTTCGACCCTCCTATCTACCTAACTAACATTACTTTAGGATTTCGCGGAAGATTATCCTATCGAGTCTAGGCTACTTATTGTTATAGTCTCCTAGAATGCGGGCTCGCTCTTCCGAGGGTATATCTATATAGTAGTTAGATCTACCGTAATCCTCCGAGCTGTCCGCGGTTATATACCTTCCGTATAGATACGAGCGATCTACTACTAGTTATTGCCTAGTAGAAACTCTAGGCCTACTAGTACTCTATAGATCCCTTAGATACATATAGCCGATACGTTAAGAGATTTAAGCTAGCTTACCGTTATCGGTAAAGCTTTAGGAAGCTCCCGTACCGGGCCCTCTACGACGATATATATAGTATGTCTTTCCTCTCGAATATATCCTTCGGTCTTAAAGATACGTACTAAGTTGTCTACCCTTTTGCGGACCGACTCCGGACATTTATAGTAGTATTTATAGAGCCTCTCGCCCTCGTAGCTAAGCTTACTAATATCGATATATATAAAACCGACGAAGCCCCCCTAAGGTGCCTCTTAAGCGTCTCCTATAGACAACTCTCTATATACGGACCTACGTCTTATACTATTAGACAACCCGTAAGTAGGACGGATAACGGAAATAGGGACCTAAAACTAGGAATTGTCTAGGAAGTATCCGCTTATATAAAGGACGGAGTACTATACTTACTAGTCTAAGTAACGGCTACTAATATAAGTAATAGATGCCTACTAATCTTATAGCTTAATATAACTCGTACGAAAGAAGACGAGATCCTCTTAAGCGAATATAAAGCTACTCTAGTATCGCTTAAGCTTATATCTACGTCTCGACCTATTTTTATAGTTCTAGTCGGCGGAAGAAGGAAATCGTAGGTACTCCGATAGCTTACGATTAAGGCTATTAGATTATCGCGAGGTAGACTAAATTAGACCGTCTACCTCTAGCTCGATAAATACGCCGTAAACGACCCCTATCCGACTATATATATCGACTTCTAATTCGGTAGTATCGAAACTAGCTAGGCTCCGTAGCTTACCTTAGGAACCGTAAATAAGCGTAGACTAGACTAGCGGACCTTTAGGCTAAGTAGCGTAGAAGCCGGGTACTCCGTCGGTAATCTTATATACGGTCGGGTACTCGGTCCGTTTAGCGATTCGATTTACTATTTTATATTAGATTTTAAGAATAGGACGCGAGGAATCGTAAACCTACTAGCCGAGTAGGTAAGATACGAGCCGAGCTCCGATATTATATATATTACTATACCTACGGTTATCGTAATCTACGACACTTTTCTACCGACGTACGATTACTATACTATCGAGAGTAAGCTCGCTAACTCTTTATCCGAGACTTTACGGTCGTTAGGCGAGGACGATCCCGAGGCCTATATACGGAGATACTTTAAGCAAATTCTAGTCGTAAGCTTACGGCGTAACGTAGCCGTATAGTTATTAGCACTTCGGGAGAAGCTTACTACGGTTAAGTAAGTAGTTTAATAAGAGCGAGCCGGTTTTATATTTAAAAAGCAACATCTAGAAACGCTTTTAAGCAAATTACTAGTACACTTCTACTTATAACTAAGTACTACGTTCTCTTTCGCCGGCGCTACGCGACTAGAAGGCTTCTCTATATCGGACTTCTACTATTACCTAGGCGAGATAATAGGCATTTTACCCGAGGAAAAGAAATAGATATCGGGATTACTCTATCCTATCGTTAGTTCGGCTATTATAGTCGCTTCATTCCCGCTAGGCTCTTATAGTATATATACTAGACTCTACCTACTATTAGCGGTAGACACCTAATCGCTTTATAGAGTTCCCTATACTATAGCTATATAAATAAGTGTTTAAGCCGTATATTCTTTAAGCTTTAATCGAGAGCTAATTACTAAATCTAATAACCTAAGGAAACTTCGTAAAGTTCTTAAAGAAAAGAGTTACTACGAGATTTCTAAGCATAATATAGGGCTACATAAATTAAGAAGATAATGTATTAAAGAGCTTTCTAGAAGGAACCCTTAGTTACGTCTCTAGGCGCCCTAGTACCTTATCTCTCTACTTATAAGAAATACGAAGGATAGAAGGCCTATAGCTAGCTTTTCTCGGCCTATCTCCGTAGTATCTAAAACACTACTAACCCTTCTACTAGGTATATACTATACTAGCATCGATAGCGTCTAAGGAGGTTACGTACCTTTCGGACATATATCTACTATCTACTCCGTACCCTAGAGAAGACATTAGAGTACGGGTACTCGCTTTACGATGTCTATATCCGTAGTATTAGAATATACCTACTCGGTAATCGCGTTAAGGTAAAGAGTTATCCTTTATACGGCGATACTTATAACAAAGAGCTATTCCGTATAATGCCTACTACCGTAGGTATACGGGCTCTATATATAGATAGAGGTAGGATTAAGGGCATAATTCTATTAATTAATCTCTAGTACATCTAGGGTAAGGTAGCCTAATATAGTATACTACTAGGCGATTACTTCGACTTTATATACGGAACGTCTACTAGTACGTTATAGGCCGTTACTAATATATATTTAGAGGCTAATATAAAATTATAGGCGGTCTTATCGCTATAGGAATCTTTCTTATAGGATAGTTACTCGACAAATGTATAGCGACTTTTAAGTAGCTAGCCGCTAATATATTTAAGTATCGGAGGTTCCGTCTATTCGATTTAGTAACATTATATATCCGGGATAGCTAGTATAGTTCGTCGCCGATCGAACGAGCTTTTAAGACTTATTTCGGAGATAACGTAACTATGTTTAATCCGTTAGTTAGCGACACTAAAGTCGCTATTACGGTAGTAACTACTCTCCGAAAACCCTACCCTTATATTTTCTCTAACTATAATAGCGGAGTAAGGACCGAGAACACTAGCTATACTCTTATTCGGGCTAAAAGATTTAAGGACGAAGTTAACATTAGTAAAGCGTAAGCTCCTCCCGAGTCCTCTATTAAAGTATACTAATATTCTTAAGTGCGACTTGTACCTTAGCGGTACTATAGTAAGCGTAAGACTAGGTTTTAAAGCCTCTTAATCTAACGTCGAAGTAGGTTCTTTAAGCCTATTAAGTTACGTAACATTAGTACTTTTTAGGACGGTAGATTGTAGTATAACAACCTAGTTAACTTAGCTCGATAGGAAATTAAGGCCCTCTAGCCTAATAAGCCTATAGATTTTATACTCTCTATAGGTACTAGCTTTACCGACCCCCTCTTTAAGATTAGCCTCGACTCTACCCCTATACGCTTCGTATACCGCTTCGTCTCGAACTCGATAGAGACAATAGATAGTAAGAAGATCTATATCGAATATCGAAACGGACTGTCCGAGCGGGAGAAGGAGAGGTATTATAGGATAAATGTTCGGCTACCCTATCTAGAGCCTCTCTTAAGCGATATTACTATAATAGATCGACTAAAAACTTTCGCTCTAGCGTATCTAGAGCTACCTTCGACTACGACCGATATTATAGACTTAATATACGTATTAATGTTCTATTTCGAGCTTAATACTTTACTATACTAGAACGATAATCCTAATTTATATAGTAGCGGGTAGATCTATAGTAGATATATACTATGCCGTATATATCTACCTACTACGGGTCGAAGGGTACTCTAAAAGCGGCTTATCGAGTCTAACTCCTACTTCCTTATCGCTAGACTCCTAGTCGCTTACGTCGACAAACATATAAATACTACTACGAGCGATAACCTTCCTTTCCGGTGTCTCGTTACCTTCTCTATCCTAGATCTCGATAGCCCGATTAGTATAAGTATATAAGGACTAGTTTTAAGACCCCGTACGATTAGTAGGCTTCCTAAATTAGCAAATAATCTTATAAAGGCTTAGATATTAAGTATACTATTCGGACGTACTAATAGTAGAGAGATCGAGAAACGTCTACTATAAGTCCCTAAGGCTTAGGTCCGTCTTCCGCCTAACCTAATAGGGGCGAGAAAAAGGAAGTACGTAGATAGGGACTCGGGAGATTTATTATCGGTATAATAGACTACTAGGCTCGGAAGATAGGTAGGGTTTTACGGTACGCTATTATTTTTTTATAAGATTTATAGTCTATATCTTTAGACTTCTTCCCGGTGCCGAACGCTCTAAGCATCGAAGGAGTAGTAATTTAGTAAACCTATAGGTACGCTAGGATAAGCCTCTAGATCCGGAGACCCGAGACTCGTTGTCCGATATACTATTATATATAAGAGTAACGTTCTAACCTTTAGTCTTTTTATAGTAGTAAGTATATCGTTAATGCCTAACGTAGGATATACGATCTACGGACGAGCTTCCTATTTAATACGGAAGATATATAGTTAACTCCGCAATCGAGCTAAGACTAGATTTAGTAAGACTACTCTACTAATAGTTATTAATTCGCTACCCTACGAAGAACTCCTATTAATCGATTAGCCGCTACCTTACGAAGTACTACCGTAGTACTATTTTAATCTATACTCTAGCTACGCTACTATAATGTACTATATAGACTTCGGTCTAGACCCTAGTATAAATATAAGAGGATAGGGCGTAATAGTATATAGAAAAGCTTAAGATTAAGGAGACTATACTATATATATTAATACTAATTAAAGATTATCTTCGCCTAAAATTTGTTTATTTAAAAGAGAGTCTCGTACTAATTGTTCTACCTTTTCTATTTCTTAGATTATAGTTCCTTTTTATAATCCCTAAAGTAGGTAACTACTTATACCTCCTCCTACCGATAAGAGTAGAGGGCTTACGATCGCTCGCTACGATCGCGCCGCTAACTACGGTAGTATCGCTATCTTAATCGCTGTCCTAGACGAGGGGTAGCGGGCGGTAATCGATACGTATACTAGCCTAGTCGGGGATATTAAATAGGCTCTAAAGGGATCTCTAGTCGGTAAGAGAGTTCGTCCGTAGCGTAGATAGTAAGGGACTAAATTCCGGCGAAGCGGGCTATAGTATTTAATAGGTAAGTAAAAGATTAGTTAACGGGGTTAGCGGGCGCGCCGGAGGATCTCGAGGACTAGTACTCGAGCCTACTATAGAGGATAGCCGAGTAGCTCCGATACCTAGGCCGGTCGGATAAGAGACGGCCGAGGGGCTCTATTACGTTAAGGGACTTAGAGCCCTAGCGGATAGACTCCGGGGCGAAGGAGTAACTCTCGGAGATAAAGAAGGCCTCCGAAGGCTATATTATATAGAGGAGAGTTGTACGGGTAACGAGAACGTCGAGCCGTACGGTCGGTCCGGATATATAGGAAATTAGCCGTACCGGCCGCCGTTATAACCGAAGGACATCCCGCTATTAAAAGCCGTAAGGTTATACGGGTCAACGGTTATAGCCCGGGTAGAAGTCTAATTAGAGATTAGGGCGCCGTATACGGAGGGACTATATTAATAAGGTATCTCTCGAGTAGGCGGGAGGGAGTAACTATAGTACTCTATCGGTCCGTTTAACGCCGGGACGTTAGAAGAAGTAGTAGGTTAAGCCGAGTCTACGAAAGATAAGGATAATTACTCGGGCGCTATAGTAGAGTACGTATTTTAATACGAAGAGTAACTTTATAGTTTTATAGTCGACCTATTAGATATAGGAAGGCTAGAAGCTAAGTCTACTTTAAAGGGTAGCGAAGTAGTCGGTTAAACTAAGTCTACTTTAAAGGGTTACGAAGTAGGTAGGCTTAATGTAGTCTAGTATTGCTCCGGTAAGCCGCGTAAGGTCGGCGATAGTAAAAAGGATTATTAAGGTATACTTCGATGCTCGCTTAAGGGAGTCTACCTAACGGAGAGGCCGCGACCCTCCGTAGATAATTCGCTAAGCGCTACGGAGCTCGCGTAGTCTTACGTAGCTATAGAGCGCGTAAGTATACTCGGACTAGGATTAATAGCTATACCCGCCGTAGCGGTAGTAGAGTCCGCTATAGTTCGGTAGTTGTCCGGGTACTTAATATCGAATTCGGGCATTTACTAGAGAAAGAGTTAGTAGCGTTAGTAGTAGCGCTTAGGAAACTAATAGAGAAATTAATCGGGACGTCTTCTAGCTTATAGCTTACGAACACCTCCTAGAAGCTATACTTAGTTTCCGTAATAGTAGCTACCCTACCTACTAGCTATAGACTCGGATTGTCTCGTATAATATTACGTAGCTCTCTAGCCTTAGACTATAGAGTCTTCGTACGATCCTTTATAGCCTTAGGGGCGTTTATACGAAAAAGTAGTACTATAAGAAATAATTAGTGCGAATAATAATAGGATCTTAAGACCGCTCCGGATTACCGAAGACTAACTTTATATACCTAAAGTATAATCGATGCTCGTATACTAAGCCGCCGTCGAGAATAAACTATCGAAAGTATAATCGGATAGCCGACGAAAGTATAGAACCTAAATCCTACCCTCTTAATTATAGACGGGCTTAAAAGGGTCTAGATCTAAGTCCCTTACGAATCGTTCTAATTTATAGCGATCGACTCGATTCCGAATGTCCTATCTAATAAGGAGCTAGTACCTTCCGTAATTCCGTTATTTAATCGAGCTTTAGTATTTCGGACATATCGTAATTAAGTAGACGATTACTACCGGTATATAATATCGTTAACCGTTCCCCTAGTCTCTATTACTCGAGCTCGAGACTAGCGCCTTATAGTATAGAAACGGGATACTAAAATAAGAGAGCTAGTAAAGGATAGGTTCGCTAGCCGAAGGTTTAAGGGAGTACTATAAGTAGTAGCTATCGTAAGGATAGAGAAGTTGTTAGTACCGTAGGCTATATACGAGAAGCTCCCTAGCT
>AFIV01000123.1:0-63391 GCA_000223765.2 Zymoseptoria ardabiliae STIR04_1.1.2 | reverse complement strand
CTAATAAGTCTCGGGATCTTAAAAGGCTCTTAGCTACTAATTAATAAGGGAACGTATAATCCGGAAAGTTAAGTATATAAAAGCTAATTATATAAATCTGTAAAGCTATTAAGAAGGTATACCGGCGTACTAAGCCCGGGAGCGGCTATCCGTAATAGTGTTACTAACTTACCCTTATAAGAAGTAGATTGTTTACTCTCGCCTACGTCGCCTACGCTATTAAATTATTAATATTCTAGTATCGCCGTAGATACGTCCTTTTATCGTCCTTACTACGGTTAGCTAGTATCCGATCTACCCTTAAGTAGCTTAGCGTACTTAGCGCGAGTCCGAGCTACCGATAGCGCCCTCTAAAGTAGCGAGAATTTAGTATAATATCCCTTTAAAGGGAAGTTACGTAATAGCGTCTCTTTAGCGTGTTTTTAGTATAATAGTTAGCGGATACTAGCCTTCTTAAAGACGGTACGAATAGCTAGCTACTCGGCGCTACTATCGTCCGTTACCGTATAGCGAGGTTTCTACCTTAGAGCCTATTCTCGAAGGGTAGTAATAGCTAGAGTAATAAGGATAGCTTACTAATTCTACGTAATAAACTAGCTAAGGGGGAGCTACTAGCCTTCGTCCGTAAAGTAGTAAATAGTAAATAATACCTACTTTAGCTTATAGTAGTCGTAAGTACTATCTATAAGGAAGAGCTAATAATTGCCGGTATTTAGGTATTCTAATTACTACGCGGTAGCTATTATAATACCTCTTACGAGCTAGGCACCGCTTATAGTAGTAACCTCTTACGCTTTAAAGCTACTATTTACCGCGGTAGCGACTACCTTATCGGCCTAATACTTACTATTACTAACGACTAATCTAATAATACGGCGTATATCTCGCGCTCTATCGATAGCTACGCGGTTTATATTACGAACGGAGTTATATAATATCGAGCTTCTACCGGCCTTAACGAGCGACTAGTCGTAATCTAGCTTCTTCTTTAGTACCGACGGCTTAGGTAGTACTTCTAGTATTAGCTTTACTACCTCTTTAACGCTATTGTTCGTAAACCGGTAGTCTATAGATTCGAGGGAATAGTTATAGCTACTATTGTCGCGCGTTCGTTTAACCTCTACTAGTATAGGCTCCGTGCTCGTAGTATCGTTATAGTAGAAAATTAGAGCGATTCCGGCATTATAAGCTAACTATATTAGCGACTAGCTATAGTACTAGATTTACGACTTACTATACTTATAAGTATTCTAACTTAGCCGTTTACTAGTACCGCTATATGCCTTACTTAGACGGCTATACTTATAGCGACATTAAACTCGTTTAGTAAACTACTTAGTACGCTTTTAGCGCTTCCTTTAACTCTATACGTTGCTTATAAACGGCTATACTAGTATAAATAGCGCGATCTTTAACGTTAATAGATCCTTTATATTAAACAGCTTAGCTCGCTATTTACCGATGTCGTTAGGTATACCGGTAGCGCGTATAGTAAGGACGGTAGTAGATTAAGGATTACGGAAGCTATACCGGCGACGGTAAGGTATATATTAATTTGTCGACAACAACAACAACACTACTAACTTAATGACTACAACAACAATAGGGCTGGTAGATATCGATCGACAAGGGCGTCAATTAGTGCTGACTCGTGGTGTTGTTTAGGCTCGAATTAGTGCGAGTTTGGCGCCGATATACACATAACCCAAGATCCGCAAAGCTTCGATGTCGATCTCCCGAAACTCAAGCTTCTCGGTAGAACATGACGAGCGCGGTCATCGAAGGTGGACTCGTGTGCTGAGTAGACGTGTAGGTAAGCTATGACGATGTACTAAAAAGCCGTGCATGTTCGTTACCAGACATGCTAGATAGCCGTACATGTGACCTACCAGACATACTATACGCTTGAACAGGTAAGTTAGTTGGCATGCTCGATAGCGGTACAGGTAAGCTAGCAGGACAAGTACACGCAAGTTAGCAAGTCGTTTGTTTGTCAGGGGAGACCATATTCAGATCATCTGTCGTCCATCAACGCAAGCATGCTGGTATGACCAATGCATTGTACCATATATACATCCTCCTCCAAGACTTTATTCACAAGCTCATACCAGCTCCGGTGCACCACGCCCGGGCTCTCATGAAAACCATACAGTCAAGCATCCAACATGAACTCGTCCCCATCCAGCAGACTCCTGCTCGCCACAAAGCTGAACCCACCAAAAGGATTGCTCTCCTCCGCCACGAACGGGTCGCTAACAATATTCTCCAAAGCCAGACTTCCGCGCGCGACAACAGGACTCATGGGCAGATCGGTGAATTCCTGGCTGAAATTCTCCGCGAGCTCCGGGTCGGTAATGACAGGTTGGATGGGCGGCTCGCATTCTCTCCTCTCGAGAGCTTTCCAATCGATCTTGCGGAAGAAGCGGTGCGCTTTCAACGCCTTGACGTCCTTTGCCGTCGTGCCTCCCAGCCGCTTATGAGGTTCCTTGCGCAGCAGGCGGGTGAGCAGGTCCTTCGCGTCAGGCCCCAGGAAGTATGGTAGCTGCAACTTTGCTTTCACAATGTTCTGCTGGATCTTGGTGTGGTTGTTGCCGCCGAATGGAGGACTGCCGGTCAGCAGATCGAAGCCGATGGCTCCCAGACCCCACCAGTCTACCGAGAAGTCGTATGCTTTGCCTTCAATCACTTCGGGAGCCATGTACTCGATTGTGCCTAGGATGCTGTTCGTGCGTTCGTCCTCGCCGTCGAGCGCGACTTTGGAAAGGCCAAAGTCGGTGAGAAGCAGGTGCCCTTCCGTATCGAGTAAGCAGTTCTCGGGCTTGAGATCGCGGTAGATGACGCGAACGTTTTGATGAAGGTGTTCCAACGCAAGCACCATTTCAGCCATGTAGAAAGCTGCAACCTCCTCCGTAAACATGCGTTCCATGGCCAGATGGTGGAAGAGCTCGCCGCCTTGCGCATATTCCAAGATGAGGTAAAGCTTCTCCTGGTCCTGGAAAGCATAGTACAGCTTTACGACAAAAGGGTGCCTGTTGACGGACTCCAGGATAGTCCTCTCGGTTCGAGTCTGCTCGATCAGACGCTTATGCACGGTAATGCTGGCCTTTTTGAACTGCTTCTGAGCGTACAGTCTTCCGGTAGCCGCTTGCTTGACCAGGTGCACAGTGCCAAATGCGCCCTTCCCGAGACATCGCATCTGCTCAAAGTCCTCGGCACACATCTTGCGATGGATCGTCTCGGTCCTCAGACCTCCCTCGATTGCCTGCGAAGCAAATAAAGGTGTGCGAGTTCCCGCGTCCGAGCTGATGAAGTCCTGATCGAGCGGAACATCATACGTCTCCATCTCAGTCTTGTCGCCGTCACTACCGCGCGAGGAAGGTGTCATGCTGCAAATGGATGTGTTCGTCATGACTCTCGATAGACCAGGTCTAGAGTCATCGGATTCCAAAGCGAGCGCATCAAGGCGAGCGCGAAGAGCACTGATTCCGCCTCCAGGAGTCAGTGGTCGTAGAGCAGGGCTAGGCGCATCCTTCATGGCACCAATCCGCGGAGTGTTGAGCATTGAAGCGTCGGACTCTTCACCTCCCGACGTGACCGGAGTCTGAAACCCTTTGATCAGATTGACTGCAGGAGCAGCAGGTGGCATGCCCTTCTTCTTGTTCTTCTTCCGCTTGCGTGCCTTCTCCCTGATCGCCTCGTGATTCAGCTTTGGCACCTGGGCTGAAGTCTCCTCAACTGCGACATCTTGCGCGATCATGCGAGGAGACGAGATCTCCATCGGAGGAGAGCGCTTGCCCTCAAGTCCATTCTTGCCAAAGTCGATGTCCATCGCTGGCATGATCGCAGCAGAGTTGTTTCTGCGCAAAGTATTTCTACCCTTTATCGCTCCATGCAGAGCTGATCTTTCCGTCAATTATGCTATGCTCTTCTATTCAGGCTGGTTTTATGTGTCCAAGATGCCGGCGCCGTGCAAACGTGCCGGATCTTCAAGTTTTCGCCCACGTCTCAACGTGGGCCTGACCAAAGCAAGGCTCCAAAGCTGGAATCGGTTTGCGACAGACCTGCAACGCCAGTGAAGGACGCGACAATCTCGGACGCGCAGTGGAAAGTGGTAAGAGTCGAGGGTGCCGAATAGCCCATAGATGGAAGTTGGGTTTGGTGATGTCTGCGGTAGTGTGTTTGCGTAAGTGCTTGATCGTCAGAGTGACTTCTGACGACAACGTGGAACGGCGAGTCTGCGTGAATTGATCGTTGGTGCGTGGTGGTTTTGCAGTGGAATAGGAGTGGTTTGAGCCGTGGTAGTAAAATAGAAGTTGGAACGCCGGAAGCGAGCGAACTTGGCACGTGCGGCTCAGTAGTCAATCTATTCCGGCACGCGCGCTGATGTGACGCCGCATCCAGTTGGCGGCACTTGTTTGAGGAGGACATCTTGGTGCTGGGCTGTTTGGTATGTCGCTCGATTGTAGAGAGAAGTCCAAACCGATTCCGTAGGACCGTAGGCCAGAGAATTGAGACGGGTGAATGGAAAACGACAAATATATTTACAATGCTCGAACAAATGCTGTCTTTCAGTCGTGTGTAACGTGTGGTGGTCAAAGACCTCATTATATGCTTTTTCAGATCAAACGCCATTCGATCCGTCTTCGTCTGTACAGTCCCGCAACCTCTGATGCGTGCCGTCCATCATGCACGAAATAGCCCGCCCAAATCAAAGCGCCCATGCCTCCTCATGCATGCCCATCCATCTATCGTCCGGTCCTCCCTCGCCGGAAATAATCATAACTCGTATCCTCTTCCGACGCATAGCCCGGCGTATTCTCGCCCGAAGGCACGTTCCCATACCGCACAGGCCCATAACCACCCGGCGTCACCGCAGCAGGAGTGCCGAAGCCCATACCCGCAGCGCTCGACATGAGCATATCGCGGCTCTCACGCCGTGGCAATTCGCGGCGGGATACCGGCTCTCGATACGACTGGCCAATGTCGCCAGATGGAGACTGATCCCGGAGGATCGAGGGAGCCTGGTGATAGCCGCGAGGATATTCCATGCCACCACTTCCCACTCGTGTATGATCGGAGTCGCCCGAGGCGTCGCGACTGTGCACGTAGGTCTGTTGGCTAGAGGTGTTGCGGCTGTGGCCGTACGGCGAAGTGTCGCGACTCTGATCGGTGTAGGTCGAATCGAAAGTGCCAGCTCTGGTGAATCCTGTGATGGCGCTGCTGGGTGTGCCCGGCCGTACGAAGTCGCCGGCGTGGCCATACAGTTCGCCATCTCCTCCGGCCTCGTCTCGGAACTCGGGTCGATTCTTGTAATGCTCGAAGTCGAGATTGTTCTCGTCGACCAGCTCGAAAGGCTCATGCGACTTGCCGGAGCGCCTGCCAGGTTTGCGCGGGTCCATGTTGTCCAAGTAGACGTCGGAGTAGCCTGCGACTGTAGAGGTATCGTCGTCTAGTGATGTCCTGCCACCGTAGATGGACTTCAACAAATGTTGACTCTTCGAGGACACCATCGGCGTGATGAGCGGCCTGTACAGCGCCGGATGGCCGAAACGAGCAGCCATCCTGTCTCCCTTGGTTCTCTTATTGAGTTCATTATCGGCGTGCTGTTCCTGATCGCGCGATTTCTTGCCCGTCTCATAGTAGTCGAACTCGTCGTCGAATCGGTATTTGCAGTAGAATTTGAAACCAACAACGATCAGCGGTAACGGGACCAGACAAGCCAGCTTGGTCCAGTGTGCATCAATGAAATCAATAGTAAGCGCCAGAATGACCACAGCAACAACGAAGTTGCCAAAGACCGTGAGGAAAAGCATGCGGTTGAAGATCGACCGCCAAAACACGCCACCAGACTCATACTTGGTGATCAGGACGTAAAGCAGCAAGTACTTCTTCATGAAGGAGTCCATCCAGAAATAAAAGGCCGTGACCGGGAGGATCAGCGGATGAATCGGAGCGAACGTAATGGCCACGGTCGCGTAGAACAGAAAGTAGTTGTAGTAGCTGGCATAGTCCATCGGCTGAGGAGCGGACAGCTGGATCAAGCTGCGTGGCTGGGAAGAACAGTCAGCTACAGCACTATTTCGGGGGTGTCAAAAAACTTACAGTAGGCGAGGAGAAACGGCGTGACCAGGAGTTGGTAATCAGCGTCCAAAGCTGGCTCAAGTCCACGGCGGCGCCCAAATTTCGCTGCAACATCCAGCAAATCCAGTACGAGGACACTCCGCACAGTCCAGTCAAAACCTGCGTCAACGGAGTGCTTCTAGTGATGGTCTGCTCTTTGCGGACAATGGTCCAGATCAGCGTCCAGACAGAAGAGAAAACCGAGAATACCACAAGATTGTTAATGACGAAGAACTTGTACAGACTCCTAGCCACATGCCTTTCGCGGCTAGTCTTGCTGACATCGCCCGCCTTGATGCGAAGTTTCCGGAAAATGGCCGGAAGGTAGAAGTAGAAGGCCATGGTGAGCGCGGGAGCGAGCACACCCTGTACGATGGCCCACCACGTGGGATGGGTATCATATGTTGTTTTGAAAGCTGGCCAGAAGATGGCGAGGTTGGACAAGTTGGCAAGGAAAGCAGCGATGAGCAAATTGGGCACAGTCCAGACCACAATGAGCACACCGATCCAGAGGCTGTTCACGAAGCTCTGTCGCTTTCGCTGCATCCGCGACATCTTGAGGTTCTTCCAAACGAGAGCACTGGGTTTGGGTGCCAGCTGCACTTCGGCTCCGTGGAACTTCTTCCCTTTCGCCGCATAGGCTGTCACATGAGCAGCAGAAATGCTCTGGTATGATGCGAAACCGTAAAGGAGAGCATCGCGCTTGTCAACAGATAGACGAACTTCGCGGATTTGTGTTTCAAGCTCTCGAATCCTTCCGGTGAGATACTCGATGGCGTCAACTTTCTGCCCCTTTGCTCCGCTGCCATATCCCCTGTCGTTCTTGTGCACCTTGCAAGTAGGACGAGTCGGAGGAAGACGATCCGGATTTTTCAGATATCTGGCCAAATGCTCTTCAAGCTCTTTTACAGTCTCTGTATGCTCCTCAACCAACTCTGGCAGGTCCCTCACATTCCTAGCGATAGCCGTCCGCGGCTGCTCGCCCGAAGCCCGCACTTCGTTCACGAGTCTGCCAATTCCTTCGTCTGAGCGGAGATCCTTGGGCAGATCTGTCAATAGCAGCGTGCGAGCGTGCAGACTATGCTGATAATCCGGGCTGTTGTAGTATTCCCTCCGCATGCGTGTAATCTGAACATAATTGATGTAGAGAAAGTATAGTATCACCGCGGTGAAAATATACGTGACGACGACGTATGCCCACAGTCTCGTTTGCCCATATAGCAACAGCGGCGTCATGCGGTTGAAGAATCCATTTGCGCCAACCTGGGAGCCGACCTTGGACTGCTTCGATCCCAGGAGGTTGTTCGGGATGATGATGCCACATCCGACCACTGCCAGAATCGAGAAGATGTTCCTCAGCATGCGCACAACTCGCATGAACACCGCAGCATCCACTCCCACCTTTTCCACCAGATCCTTCTCTTTCGTCTTCACAAGCGGTGAGAGCCAGCCGAACAGGCCTTTTGAAACGGGAGGTGGAGCATGCTTGCTGTCGGCATGCTTCGCTCGAGGCGCGTAGACGACGCTATTGTAGGGCCGGAGGAAACAGAATAGTAATGCAATGACTGCCGTGAGCACGGCCGATGTGATCAAACTTGCAAGAGCAGACTGTCCGGAGATATTGCTGAAACCAGCGCCTATTACATCGATGAGTTCCTCGCCGGTATTCTGCTGCTGTCTCGCAAGCAGACCCGCCATCGTGGGTACCGTGAGAGGTGTGTTCCACGAAGGGGTTGCAAGTCGTTCGAGTCCAGATGATGTGCTAGGTCCAGCGTGAGAAGATGGTTTATGTCCTGACAGTAACGACTGTGACAATAGAACAGCGAGTGAGATGACAGGAATTCCTGACGACAATGAGAAGAAGAAGGTCAGTAGGATCAAGAAGAGAAGACGAAGTAATGGAAGACAATCAGATGAAGGCGTCCTCGGGACAAGAAGCACAAAGAATCGGTAGAAATTTGACGTAACTTTACGAGCTACCCCAACGTCGCTCTATCGGGGTCGCCGATTCACCGATCTTTGAAGGTACATATGTACAAGGAATGTATGTACAGGCTTCTTGCAAGATGTTTCCAAGCGTATCAGAATTGCTCTCCTCTTCGCTGACCTCCTTCCTCAATGCCATCCAGTCTGACAGGTACAGTCCATCGTCAATCCTACAGCGGACTGTGAGTGCATGCCAGGACGATGTCATCCTCCGCTGGACTTACGCGTCGGAAATGCGGGCTAAATATGGGGCGATTTTCGTGTCCAGGGACCAGGGCATACTTTTCAACGACCGGGCTATTTCTGGGGTCGTCTACTTTTTAGCGCTTCTTCCGGTCTTCCATTCGTCCATAAAGAGTAGAGTCTTCCCAGGTACCATGTGCCGGCATGATGTGGAACGGGGTCTGGATGCTGCTATGCCACGAGGTCACTGCTAGTGCTTGCTGCGACGACAACAGTATCAGTGATTGAGGCTTTGATCATCTTTCTCATGAGGCGAAGGCATTTTGCTTCTACCTGACCTGTACACGCAAGAGGTCCAACCGTGCAGTACCGTGGTCGACTCACATACCATCGAGAGCTGGACAAGGACAAAGACATTCAATTCCGACGAAAGCACACGATTGCATTGAAGTATACATCCGCAGCTACCGTCATTGCTGAATTTGCAGAAGCTGGCCCATCATAACATACACGCAAACCCCATTGGTATCATACCCATCCTCGAGCAAGGTGCAGCCGCTGCCCTCTCTTCGCAGCAGCGCCGCATACCGTCGCCCGAAACTTGAGCCAGCTTGAAAGGAAACACAGAGCCCACTCCATGAAATCGACAAAACACTGAGAGAAGTTGGAAGATGAATCGAGATTTACTCGTCATCCTCATCGTCATCAGCGGCGGCGGACTGTTCCTGAATCTGATTAGCAAGGCATGCGCTGTTGCAACGTCAATGATGATACTCACGTTCAGGTAGGCCTTCTTCTCCTCCTCGTAGCGCTTCTTGTCGGCGGCAGCCTTGGCCTCGTAAGGAGTCTTCTGCTTCTCGTTGAGGCCCTTCCACCTCTCTCCGAGGAGCTTGCCAACCTCGCCTGTCGCATCGTCAGTGAAGGTCGAAGTGGGAACAGCGGGAGAGTTGACCAACCGAACTTGATGCCAGGGTTCTCCTCGCGTACGTTGTCACGCTGCTCGTTGGCGAAGAACATGTAAGCGGAGAGACCGCGCTTGGGCATGTTGGGGTCTGCGCGCGGTTAGCGGACGATGATGGCAGTGCTGAGAAGCGTTGATGAGACATACCCTTCTTCTTCTTGCCGCCGTCGGCCTTGCCGCCCTTCTTGGCGCCGCGGGTGGTAGCCTTCTCCTTTGGCATGATTGCGGTTTCTGGTGTGCTGAAGAGGAGCAGATGTCAGCGACAACGAGTCGAAAAAGCAAGGCAAGTCGAGTTGTTGATGACGGTGGTGGCAATTCGTGATGATTCTGGTTATTGAGGTATGTGGTGGTGGTGGTTGTTGTTGTTGTGAAGAAACGCCGGCTGAAGGTCGCGGCCACGGTCGCGGTCGCAACCACGAGCTGCGCGGTCACGAGCAAGAGCGCAGAATCGTCCAATCGAGCGCGGAAGTGACTTACTGAAAGGGTTGCGGAAGTTGCAGTAAGGTGAAGATCGGTTCTGCGACGCGTCGATTAGTAGGTGAACGATCGATCAATCAACAACGATGCAAGTCGTCGAATTGTTATTGAACGCGACCGACAGAAGCGACGGAACGCGCCTCACAACAATGCGAAACGACGAGCAATCGATTGCTGTTTGGTCGCAAAAGGTGGGTGGTGGATGGAGCAAGTCGAGTTTCGCGGTGTTCTGGGCTGGTTTGCGGAGCGTGGAGGGATGATATGTACTCACCAAAGCGATTTTGGTGAAGGCGAGGAGATTTGTGAGAGAGAGAGAGAAACAGCAGAGATGGGCAAAGCCTTCCTACCCAAGTGGAAGGTGCGGGTGCCCCTCAGCACGTAAACGGGGCTAAGTGCGGAACATCTGATCACGCCAATGACCTCCTCGTCTCCTTTCCTCTCCTTTGGGAAGCTGCATCAAATTCACCCGAAGGAGAGAAAGCATGCCAGTAGCAAGACGGAACGTGGAAGGTCCCGAGCTATACACTGATGCCACTTTCGTCCAGTCTTCTGCCGCTGTTGCAGTGGAAATGTGCGTGCAAACATACAGGCACGACAGGGCATGGACGCGCGAAACGGGCTGTCAGCCCCGCCAACCCAGCACCACAACAAGCCGGCTGCAATCAATCTCCCCGCGCGACCCTTTCGGTTCCACGCATTCCATCTTCCCGCCTGTCATCGTCACCATCGACTGCAGCGAGAGACAGACCGTCGCGATTGTATACAGTCTTGATTGCATAGGAGCTCATAATAGCATGCCGCATTTCATCGTCACGTCGCGCGATACGCTAGAACTGCCATCCGGTCTGAACAAGGCCAGCCTGCTGTTCTGACTCTCGCGGTGCACGTGGGTCGTGGCATCAACAAAGCACTCCCAGACGCATAGAATGCGCCGTCGAGAGCTGAGATTCTGTCATTCAAGACGGACTCGACCATCACCTCGCATCACGTTATCAACGACAATGTTTGAATGACGGCACTACATGGCAGCTTACCTACCCGCTCGAGTGATGCATCGCCGTGAATACTGCGCCTCGTAGTAAGCTCTCATATCTCACCTATACGCCTCAGAGTATGAACTCCTACCTTACCGATGTCGTTGGCTCTCCGTCTCAATACATATTTGCAATGGCAATGGCGCTACATCTGTCTGTTGCATACAACCTCGCAAGCTCGAGTACAAGTCAATGCTCTCGCACGGATGTATGCCTTGAACAATCGACGAGTCTTCCTTCCTCCATGGCTAAGATGGCTGCGATGTTCCAATCGAGGTTGCTACCGATACCTAGAAAGATCCACTCCTCGATTTTGCACTTTCCCGTTTCGGAGATTCGTCCAGGTACGGGCATTAGCTCCCATGGAACAATTTCGCGTTCTACCAGCGGACTTGACGGGTACCATGGATAACGAATATGGTTTCTTCTCTGCCATGGCTCCGTCCAAGGCTGAGTCGTCTCAGGGCGCATGTTCCCAATTCAAGGGTCATCTTCACCGTCCGTTAGCACGGTGGCAGCCACGCTACCAGAACGCAGGTGAAGCGAGAGTGGCGATTGGCTCGTCCAATGCATAAGTCTGTATATCCAGTCGATCGTGTCGATCCCGTCGCGCTATGCTTCACTTCATTGTCAATGCCTCCCTCACGCGCCCGTAGCCGCCTTCACAGTCATCTCGTCAATCCGGCCGGTCCCACGGCTCGAAAACACAGCCATAATGCCAAAGCCAAAGTAGAACAACGCCAACGGATACGCTACCAACACACGCATATTCGTCATGCGTCCCACCACACAAAACATCGCCGAGCTGGAGTACGTGCACCACGCGATCGCCAGGCTGACCAAACAGTATCCAATAAACGTGTCCAGCGGGATGATTACTCCGAATAAGCTCGCGAAGACCAGAGGTAGGAGACAGTATCCCAGAACGGAGCTTGACCGGCCGAGCGTCAGTGTAGAGGACAGATTCGATGAGCCGTGGTAGTTGTTCTGCGAGCTTTGGACCGCGTTCATTTCGTCTTGGGAGAGGGGTGGGGACATCATGCTGAAGACGAAGTTCAGGCTGATGGCTCCCAGTGCTGCGAGACCGCAGACATAGCCGAACCAGAGCTTGCCCGTCTTGTTGTATGTCAGCATGTAACTATGATACGAGTCTTCATTGCAGTACTCACCAGCAGCAGAAATGTGCCAAACAGCGCGCAGAAGAGAAATGGCCCTGCGAGATCCGCGTCATCCATAATATGCTGGTCTATCCGACCAAGAGGATTGAGGACCGTAAGAGTCTGCCATTGTCCATCAAGTCAGCACTCGAAGCTCCTTAGCATCACCCCTTTCCAACCTCATTGTCCATACCTTCATCTGAATGTGGTTGAAATTCACTCCCAGCTCTTCCAGCAGCGGCGGTTCACCATCATATCCTTCCGTCCCAAACGCCGCGAGCCAGCCCGTTCTCAGTCCTCCCTGCCCTGTGCCCATCTGCCCGCTCGCGCCGGGTTGTCCAGGAAATGACCCAAAGCCATAGTTTGCTCCTCCTGCTCCGTAGCTGCCTGATTGTCCGTATGCCTGTCCTCCCGCGCCGGCGCCGTATCCTTGGAAAGGGGTGCTCTGTCCGGAGACGGGTTGTGCGGAGTAGGAGGATTGGTAGAAGTTGAGGTTGTTCTGGGCAGAGTATGATTGCTGCTGATTTGAAGGGGATTGGTAGCCGTAGTTTGACATTGTGAGCGGTTCTGCTTGGGAAAATCCAGGAGTGAGGTGCGCCTTCGGGGCGGAGGATCAGCGCGTCGTCGATGGAGGATGTCCGCTCAAGTGGGAGGGAATGTTTGGCGGTTGTGGAGTTTCGTGGTTGAGGATACGGAACATTTATGAGCTCCAGCAAAGTGTTGTCTCACTATCGGCTGACACGTCACTGAATTTGGAAAGATGATCCGAATTCCAACTTCAGGGCAGCTCTCACTCCTTCATCACCTATCATCAATCACAGACGAACGAAACACATCTCATTGGCATTGTAGCATTGCACTCAGACTGTCTGCAGAGGCCCTGGTCCATTCTGTTCTTACTAACCTGATGATCGATCCCGCGATGCTCCAGGAGTTGCAGACATGCCATCCCGGATCTGGCGCCTCGCTTTCACAAGACCGAGAACGCCGACTCGACTCGACTGTAATGGCACGATATCTAGCGACCGGCCGCGAGAATCATCCACTTGAACGCTTGAAAGCCTAGCAGCTCCGGCGTTCCTCAAACGCTCTACTACCTCACGCCTCCGTCAACTCCACAACCTCCCACTCGTAATCACCAAACGTAACCTTCCCACCCATCACCAACTTCGCCGGCTCCATAGCCAATCCACACGGCATCCACAAATCTCCCATCCTCATCCTCCTCGCCCACGTAGACTTCGACTCCTCCTCACCCCAAACCCATCGTTCCACCGTCAACTTCTCGCCCACCCGCATGATACCCTGACAGACCTGCCCAACCCTGACCACCATTCCCCTTGCGTTCTCAGCATCGTTGTGAAGCTGAAGAACAGCACAATCGACCTTGCCGTCCTTTCTGCCGGCCGACTGCAGTGCGACATCGCTCCATTTCTCCTCGTAAGCCGTCTTTCGGCCGGTGGCAGGGTTGATCATGCTGCCAGTTTCCAGAGTGTCGCCGTTCGGGAGAGGTTGCATGGTTCCTTCATCTTGTACGCTCTCGGCGTTGGGCGTGCGGGAGTCGATCCAGTGCTTCCACTTTGAGTGCGTGACCAGTGCGCCGTTTGTGCCGGGTTTGAGTGATGATGATGAGGTGCCGGCGAAGCCCCATTCGAGCTGGGAGAGTGGTGCTACTAACAACTTTGTCAGTATGATGTACCGGGCTCAGATCGTCAATCCAGCTGACCTCCTTTGAAGACGACTCGATTTGATGGATTCTTGAAGATGCGAAGGTCGACGAAGCGATTGCCGCCGGAGGTCGTGACTATCGTTGAAGTATTGTCTTCGTTGGGTATCGGATCCGGCAGCCATCTTAAATAATGGCGTTTGGAGATGTTTGGCGCCATGATTAAGATGGCGAAGGTGTTGTTTGTTTGAGAAAGGATTGAAGTATGCGAAGTAGAAGCGTCCCGCTATTTGTCCGAATTAGGAAGGACCTTTGCTTTCACAAGCTTCTTTCTCGGTGAACGAAACCTACAAGCCTAATCAGTCGTTGTGTTACACTACCTTGAAGACTAGCTGTGTATGTATTGAGTCGTCCTATTGAGTTACCTCATCGCTTACCTACGCGACTATTCTGCCGTCCCGCTATCTTACCTGCACGACGGTTGAGCTTAGGGTTCGGGCAACAGGAAATCGTTACGGTATATACAATGTTTTCATGTGCTCATTATGTACAAAGGGCCGTCATAAATATCATCAATCGTTCCACTTCAACAAGAACTGTGTACTCAACCCCAATGCCAGACTAGACTGCAACCTGACTGTTATAGGGAACCGCCCGGAACGCGCCCATGGTAGGGCTAACAGACACATCGAATGGATCGGCCTCCTCATAAGCCGGAGTGGGAGGAATAGCACCAAGCTTATGACTTTCGAAGCTGTTGGCATGGAAAGCATTGAAGTTGGCCATGGCGGGCATCGTCGTGGGACAGCCAGCACTGATGCTGTTGCGGACATAGTTTGGCGTGCGATACACCGGACTGGGAGAGGGAGGCGTGCTCTTCGTCGTGGGCGTCTGCACGTTGCTGAAGTTGAGTTTCAGGCTTTGCTGCTGGGCTGGGGCTCCGAAGGCGTTTGAGAGTCGGCGGAACATGGAGGAGCCTGTGCTGGCGATGCTTTGAGAGCGGGGCGCGGAGTCGCTCTGCGGGTTTGTGGTGTCCATGAGGTAGAAGATGCCTTTGAGGCCCGCGTTGGCGGCGACGACGGATGCTTTGACGATGTTTCGGCTTTCCTCCAGGCGGATGAAGTCGTCCATGTTGGCGTCGATGTTGTCGAGTTGCTTCATCACCACTTGGACGCAGTCTGCGACCAGGGTTATGCCCGTTATAAAGACGTTGGCGGCCTGCTCCTGCACATGGGCGGGCTGTGTGCCGATCAGGGCGATGGCGGAAGCAGACAGCTTATCGATAGCCATGTCGGCCATGTTCTTCTGCATGGCGATGTCGACGAACAGCTTTGATCTGTTGGCCTGTCTGTCCTCATCCCGGATCGAATTCTTCAAGTTGTCGTATACTTTGTCAAAGGCATCCTGGAAGATGAAGGCGAGACCACCGTTCAAGTTGTCCATGGCCGCCAGCAGGGTGTCCGCATCGTCATTCATGATCTCCGTGAGCACTGCGAAGTGATTTGTGCCCTCGATAAGAGCCGATGCCTGGAGGGACTTGAAGAAGCCAAAGTCCCCACTGCGACTTGCTGTGTGCAGGTTGTGTCGGACCAGCGCAATGCGCTGAGTCCAGTGCAGCTGCTTGACATTGGTAGATGCCATTCAGTGATCTTGCGTTGAAAGGGTATCAAGTGGGACCAAGTTGTGCGTTAGTTGTCGAGTGTGGTCTGCTTGGATAGAGGCATAGCGGTCAGGCGGTACATCTTGTCCGCTATAAGCACTTCATCAACCATTGTTGTCAATACATCATCTCGATGGCGATCTTGTGGTGTTCAATAGCCGATGTCAAACATTGATTTGGTCAATTGGACGCGATAGAAGACCCGAATCGGCAGTTGACTTATCGCTTATCGAGTTCTTCACAAATCGTTGCGGTCGGTAGCGAGGAATGAAGGCTGCAGAACCACAGTCTCGGTAGATCGGTCCTTTGTAGGGCAACTGTTCGCGGCAGGCGGTCTGTGAAATTCTTTGTTGCAGTCAATGCATGTGCAACTTGTGAAATGCCTAGATTCAGCGAAAAGCCCGACTGTGACCATGTGCTGTAGCATGACGCAGTCCAGCTATATCTTCTCTGTCCGCAAAGAGCTGTGGCGACATAAGCGCGAGTCCGGAGCTTGTCTTCGTTCTGTTGTTGTGTTTTCTTAGTTCGTCGACGCCGACTCACCGACGTTTCCGAAGCGTTGATGAGGTACCTCCGTGCTTCCGCTCAAACGCAACACTCCAAACCAGACCAATCAGGACCACCTCGTGCGGTGCATGTCACACGGAAGCGTAGGGCAATGTGTAGAGCAACATTGCCGACAAGACCGTGAGAGCAACGACCCTAATGCACATCGCCCCAATTTTCCGCGCAATTTTCACCGTACAGGTGTCCCTCGGTTGGCTAGAGTGGTGCAGTCTGAGCGGAAGCACGGAGGTAGGTCGGTCGTTCAACCGCACCTCTCGACAAGCTGTCAGGGCTTCTTTGAGTTCACTTTCGAGAAGCGCTTCTGTTCATTCAATGGTGGTCCCTGGCGCTCCATCCTACCAATTCGCTAGTTTTAATCCTCGAATCGATCCGCTCGAATAATTTGGGTGAGTGTGGTATAAGGAACGTCTTCCACCTTTCCACGGCATTATTCGATCACATCTTGTTTGACCTAGCTGCGATATCAACATAGACTTTGTCATGCTGGGCAAGACACAGCAGTTTCTCATTCTCGGTCTGCATTCTGGCAGTGATCGTGGCTGCGAGACCAGCATCAGCATGTATAGTCGTTCGTGGAGGAGAAGTGTCTCACAGATATTCTTCCCTAGACTTGCGACCTCGCAGACTATATGTACAGTGATGCCAACAGGTACTGGACGTATATAGCTCACAGTGAGATGACGAGATACTCCTCCGAAAGGCCAACTCGTACCTGTAGCCAAAGGTGCCACTGACATGGAGGTGCACATATCTGATCGATCGTTAGCCTAGCAAGATAGCATGTGGAGTTGGATGATACCAAATATGAGTGCTGCAGCTCCACCGTGAAGGTTGCCCGTTCTACTGCATAGCTCCGATCGTATGTCGATTGCTGTTGTTACTACGAGTGGTGGACCCATTGAGGCCGATATCACTCGGACATTGTTGGTCATGATGACCGAATCGAAAGACTTGATGGAGAAGGTCCGTCAGATCCCGTGCAGATGCGAGTGGGGCATGATTTACCGGAGGCTTGCTGCGATCGACTGAAGGGTGGTCCATGTTATATTCCGCGATATATGCAGCCACTCTCTCCATGGGATCGGCTATGTCCACTCGAAAGAAGACGCCCGGTGGCAGTGTGTCCTTCGAGACCGGCATTCTGAGGGGCTTGTAGATTAGAGAGGGCGAAACGACGAATTGAAAGAAGGATTAGCACCACCGCCTCATAGCAATGCATGTGCAACCTTTGAAAAGGAGGCAAAGACGGACGTCCATGAAGATCCATTGGTACACTCGGCGCAGCCGAGGGACCACTCGGACCGAAACCTAAGGTATTCGAGGGATAGAACTTTGCCGCGAGCTCGCCATTGACAACATGCTGCCTAGGGATTCGAGGGGATTCGAGCAAAAAATCTCGGCGATGTCAAGATGCCTCCGTGGTTCAGGTCCGATCGAACTGCACTGCACGAAGGCCACCTGGTTGGCTTGGAGTGCGCTGTCTCAGCAGGAGAACGGCAGTAGCACTTCGACGTCCTCCAGTGGTTTTGGCTCTGCGTTTGCGTGATTCTCTCGTGCGGTGCTCATGGTCATGACCGTCGGACGCCTGGTGTGCTTCAAATGCCAGGAGAGATAGAGAAGAGCCGACGCGTTGTAGGTGGATGAGGCGAGGCACTGCGTTACATGCGTGGTAGGATGGTTCTGTTCCAATGCACAGTCTGTAGGAATGGAGAGCCACTCGATTGCTGTCATTGTACGTCAACGGGGAGGCATTCGGAGGAAGGTGATCATCAATCAAAATCATACGATTTGCGAAAACGTACGATACCTTGGTTTGGAGCAGGCGCAGGGCGACCAATGTGAAGGACCCTTGCCCGGAAACTTTATCTGCCAGGTCCACTCCCAGGCGAACTTTTTGGCGGAAATTCATCATTGGAGCAGGGGGAAAACCGCGAGCTACCAGACAAGTTGTGAACTGCCTTTGCCAGTCTGCTCATTTCTCAACACAATACTGTACTTCCCCAACCTTCTCCTCCAACAACTGCCATCCCTTCATTGGCACCCCCAAACCAAACAGCTGTCACTGGTCCTCAAGACTACAATCCCAAGACTGCTTCTTTGACAAGTGAAAGAAAGCGCCATCCTCAACTCACACGAATTCCACTCACGCACGCACACGACAGTACAACGCTACCACTCGACCACTACAACCTCTCAACATGGCTCCTCGACCGAACAACATCGGCATCAAAGCCATTGAGCTCTACTTCCCTAGCCAGGTGAGTCCAGTCGCCATCTTAGGCCTGCCATGGAGAAATCTTCAGACTGATGAAGAGGTCCACAGTGTGTCGATCAGGCAGAGCTCGAGAAGTTCGACGGCGTCAGCGCTGGCAAATACACCATTGGTCTTGGCCAGACTCGTATGAGCTTCTGCGATGACCGTGAAGGTGATGGGCTTCCAGACACTCTGATCAGTGGCAGAACAACTGCTAACATCCTCCTGCAGACATCTACTCTCTCACCCTCACGACCGTTTCCTCCCTCCTCCGCAAATACAACATCGACCCAAAATCGATCGGCCGACTCGAGGTTGGCACCGAGACTCTTCTCGACAAGTCCAAATCCTGCAAGACTGTGTTGATGCAATTGTTCGAGCCATGCGGCAACACCAACATTGAGGGTGTGGACACCGTCAATGCCTGCTATGGTGGTACCAACGCACTTTTCAACACCCTCAACTGGATGGAGTCGTCGGCCTGGGACGGTCGCAACGCCATTGTCGTTGCTGGAGACATTGCGCTGTACAAGAAGGGCAATGCGAGACCGACTGGAGGCGCCGGTTGTGTGGCCATGCTCATTGGCCCAGACGCGCCATTGGTCATCGAGCCAGGTCTCCGTGGAAGCTACGTCAAGCACGCGTACGATTTCTACAAGGCCGATCTCACCAGCGAATACCCTCTGGTGGACGGCCAATACTCCATCAAGTGCTACACCGAGGCGGTGGACAAGTGCTACGAGGCATACAACGGACGGGAGAAGACGCTCAAGAGCCAGGCAAATGGACACTCGAACGGCGTGGACGCAGCACAAGAGGCTCCTCTTGATCGTTTCGACTACATGTGCTTCCACGCTCCGACTTGCAAGCTCGTCTCCAAGAGCTACGCGAGACTGCTCTACAACGACTACCTCGCGGATCCTACCAACGAACTGTTCAAGGAGGTTCCAGTCGAGCTCAAGGATTTGTCCTACGAGGCCTCGATCACGGACAAGACGGTGGAGAAGACATTCATGGGACTGGCCAAGAAGCGCTTCGCGCAGCGTGTGCAGCCATCGATCCAGGTCCCGACCATGTGCGGAAACATGTACTGTGCCTCGGTCTATGCGTCTCTGGTTTCGCTCATCTCGAACGTCTCTTCAGCCGATTTCCAAGGGAAGCGTGTCGGAATCTTCTCCTACGGATCTGGTCTCGCTTCATCGCTCTTCTCGCTCAAAGTCAAGGGTAGCACCGAGGAGATCACGAAGAACCTCAATCTCCAAGAGAGACTCGACGCACGCCGCGTGGTTGCGCCAGAGGTCTACGATGAGATGTGCAACCTGCGGGAGAAGGCACACCTTCAGAAGGACTTCAAGCCAAAGGGCAGCGTCGACACGATTCTGGCAAACACATACTATCTCACCAATGTCGACGACATGTTCAGGAGAGAATACGAGGTCAAGAAGGAGTAATGGGTACATTTGTGAGGCGTTCATGGATGACGCAAAGTGGAGGAACATGTACAGCGTGTGAGCGCATCGGAGGGTACACCGGTGGTGGGAGTTCTTGCAGGGCCCAGGGTTAATTTCCAGGCCTCATTGGCCCGCGCCCTTATAATCAGGCCCACAGCCTTTGACCAAGGATTGAACGGTGTACCGTCCGATGCGCTCACACGCTGTATAGGGCGTCTGCAAGGATGAGGCTCTTGTCAGGACCATTGGCAATATCAGGGAGTTTAGAAGGCAAGGCAGGCCCGCAGGATCAGTTGTCTTCGTATACCCACCAAACATTGTCATCTTTGTGGGGCGTTTCACAGCATCTGCCGAGAACAGGTACTTCATGACTTTCTTCTGCTGCACTTCGCGAATGGTCGAGGCCATCAATTGACCATGCCGTGCAGAGTCATGTTGAGGCTGGTAACGGCGTTTCCGGCAGCCTCATGCCTACGCCTACAACATACCCGTTGATACAGATGAAAGTGACGAAATGATTGCAGGGCTGGCGATTGGAGGTTATCCGTGAATGCGAGCAGCCGGGCTGCAGCTGGTCTAAATCAAGGGCGCTAATGAACAGCCCGGTCACCAATGGCCGGCGGTCCCACGCACCGTGTGATCATCGACTTCGAGGATCATTCGGAAGCGTGGACGTGTTGTCTCTTGAGTCTTGCTCGAACGCTCTCTAGGTGTCGTGGGAATTGTCGACCAGCTCATGCAAGCGTGCGGTTGTTTCTTCCCCTCATTCATGATCTTACCGCGGAGCGAAGTAGAGTTTCACTAACGTCGCTTAGCGCATAAAGTAGAATCGGCAAGAACGCCAAGTCTGAGCGGAAGGGTTCGCCGTCACGACTGACTGGACCCATCCCGTATTGACTCCCTCCGACCCCAAGGCCTCTCTCGCTCACATCTCCCTCACTCACACTCGCTACATACCATTTCTCGAGGTCTCCGAAGAGCCCACGGCGCGAACGACGATTATCGACAGGCACCAGGGCCTCATTTTGTTGCGCGATTGCCTCGAGGAGGCTGTGCTCGGCCCCCCGGCCAGCCGCTCACTTCGCAATGGACCGGAGATCTCTGCTGGACGACGACCAGAACCCGGCCAACGAGCGAACAGATGTATTCAGCGACGAGTTCGAGGTGGATGACTGGGACATTGGTGTAGCCGACGGCTTCCGGCCGACTGCAGGGAGGAACAGTGAGGAGAGGGCAGCGCGCCAAGGCGCGACGGAGGACTCGGAGGATGGAACACCTATACGGACGGTGTCTGCACATTACGCCCCTGCACCGCCGCTGGGGGCGAGTGGGACGAGGGACTCTGTACGGAAATCAGGGAATCGTGCGAACCCATTTGCCAGCCCCGAGGATGTCGAACCGGGACGAGGGAATAGTCTTGAATTCGAGCCGGAAACCAATTTTGCACATCGTACATTATCGACGGCGTCGTCACGGATATACGCGCGGACAGATAGTCCAAGGTTTGGAGCGGGACCAAGCCATCCGTATGGATTATATACCCAAGCAACGATGCCGAGATCACCCAGCGCGCGGACGGCGGCATCATCAGCACGACACCCGTCACAACGGCAGTCCTTTCAGCAAAATCTCCCCCAACACCCATACGCTATGTACCCGCAAGCTATAGACTTGGACGATGTCGATGCCGACGATGACGATGTCGACCAAATACGACCGAACCCGGTCCCGGTTGGATTCCCTGGGCTGGGCCAGAATTATACTCGGCGGTTAGGTCCGGACGGCGAGGACCAGGGCATTATCGATGAGGTTGGACACACAGAACAGCTACCGCCCTACAGTCGATATCCAGAAGACGGGCCTGAGAAGATGCCTCTACTTCCGCCAACATTACACAGTCGAGCTCCAGTGGAAGGGTCAGACCCCACCATGGCGCTTATGCACACCACACTCCAACCCAGCCCGACACCAGTACAGCAGTCGATGACGGATGAGTCTGCTCTAAATCGAAACTCCGTTGCGCACAGTATGACTCGGATGTTGTCCACATCAAGCGCGACTGGCAGCAGTGCCAAGAAGAGTTGGCAAGAAAAGACATGGAAGGAGAGAACATGGCGAGAGAAACGATGGAC
This sequence comes from Zymoseptoria ardabiliae STIR04_1.1.2, assembly GCA_000223765.2. Lineage (NCBI taxonomy): Eukaryota > Fungi > Ascomycota > Dothideomycetes > Mycosphaerellales > Mycosphaerellaceae > Zymoseptoria > Zymoseptoria ardabiliae. Next base: position 41,743 of record AFIV01000123.1, on the reverse strand, counting down.
GCGTTTCTGCGGTGTACCGTTCTGGGCGATACTGCTAGTCATTGGTGTATTCCTGTTCATCGCCATTGTGCTCGGCGGTGTAATTGGGGGGTACAAGGCCGGAGGCAAGAGTGCCAAAACTACAAAGTATGCCATCCAGGAGATCTCTTGACATGATGTTTGCTAACATGAACCAGGGCTCCTACGACTACCGTCGTGACGTCGCTATACGATGCTAGTCTCATGCCATCACCAACGTCAGGCGGGCCTCCCACGGGCACCTTTGCTCTCACACTTGGAGATCCCGAGGAAGTTGTAAATGACTGTCTGGTCAACCGAGACATGGCCATGGCCTGGGACTGTAACCTGGCGCCCAATCCCAAGCTGGGTATCTCCATCGTCGAATCGTCGGATCCAGAGCAAGGCATGGGAGCAACCCTCTTCTACAACTCAGACGATCCATCGATCGCCGCCGGTGCGCAATTGGCGTACATGGACACCCAGTTCTCATCATTTCTGACTGTGCTCGACAACGATGACCAAGATAACGGACTGGCCTTTTACTTTCAATCGTGGTACGACAAAGTCGTGGTTGTGCCTGAGGGCAGTATCAACCTATCAGGGCCGAGCAAGCGAGGCCCGCCAAAGAAGGCCTACGTTGGTTCCGGTTTCCAAGTCCCCGACGCATGGAAAGGACGCAAGCAAACGCTCACGCCCGGCGAGAAGCCGTGGTTCTGCGTGTGGAACGATACATTCGTAGAAGGCTTCATCTACGTCAATGAGCCATCAGTAACCCTCACGTCCAGCAGCAGCTCAAGTTCGATCACTACGCCTCCATCGACACAGGCATCCTCTGCAAGCTCGTCTACCATGACGGATAGTCCAACTTCCAGCTCTGAGAGCTCAAGCGGTACCACGGCAGACGTTGCAACGACCACGGCTGCAGCGGACATCATCACAAAAACCATCGTCAACCCATTCACCACGGCCGTCTACACAGGTCCCGCGTCCGAACTTCCCACTTGGGCCAGCGGCGAGGCCATGAAAGCCAAGCATCGAGCAGCATATGCAAACAGCATGCACCAGAAACCGAAGCGACAACTCCCCGCCCGATACCCGGACATGCCTTTCATCGTCAAAATCGAGGAGCGTCGATTAGCCGAGAGTCCGCAGCCGTACTGTCAGCAGTATCAGATACTTGACAACGGTCACGCGAACTGGGCGCCTGGTCCGGATGGCAAGCCGATCGTGGTGTACTTGGACGAGCTTGACCCGATACAGACGGCGAATGCGGCGGCCACGGGTACTATCTCTGCGAGGCATGCGAAGAGGAACGGCGACCCTGTGCCGAATTCTTGTCATTGTCAATGGATGAGCGGAGACCCGTACGGTGACCCTGACGATTCGAGACGATGATGAAGAAGATGATTTTGCGCTGGAGTCTGGTGGCTGAACTGGAGGAAATGGAGCGCTCCCTGTCCAGGAAATATGATCAATCTGGACATGATATTTTGTATTCACAGGAGTATGGAAGGCGTTGGATATGCCGGGTCACTACGGCTTGCTTTTTTGGGATGGTCCTGTCAGTGGGAGTGAACAAGGTACAGACGTTCGAATGTCGGGCGATTTATGGAAAGCGTTAGCATAGCGAGTTTTATTTTCGGGTTGAGAAGTGTTCTCTGATGAGAAAAGGAATGCAAATCTTCGACACTCAACAGCTTTGTTGCTTCATCCATCGTGAAAGGTCGCATGAAAGATGTCAATGGCTTGACGAACGACTTCCTTGTCTGCCGAAAAAGTGAGTCGATCTACGGCTGCCTCGAATGACAACAGCTCCGCTTCAAATTGCTCCTCCCCCTCGCCTCTCTCGACCGCTTCTTCCACCACCCCAACAAACCACCAGATAATCTTCACTCCTGTCCCCTTCTCCGCCGGCAACGTTCGCTGCGTCAACGTGAAAGGCTCCACCACTCCGTCCACCAGTGTCGGCACATCCTCGACCTGACCCTCCTGCTCCGATGCGGCGGGCGTACATCTCGTCCACATCTTCACTGGAGGTAACTGACACATCCAACCCGTCTCCTCACGCGTCTCGCGCATGGCGGCGTCGTGCCGGCTTTCGCCTAGATTCCGCCGGCCTTTGGGTAGGAGGTATTCATTGGAGGGGATGTGTCGGACGAGACCGATTTGGCGGGTGGAGAGATGGAAGAGTACGGTGCCGGCGGACTCGACGAAGTGCGTGGAGGGGTAGTTCATGGTGCGATTATTGGGGGCGAGGACGGACATGGCACGCACGCTTCTTGCTCGCGTGATTTGATCATACTGGTCATCAAATGCACGTGAAGACATGTCGTTCCCGCAAACCTTGGCAGTAGAGCTTGTGACGTTTTGGCTCTTGCTGGGATGTGTATCTTGGTCGCATGGTCTCTGTCTCATGCCTTTTTGACAGCGCTTGCTCTTCGTTGTCGCTTCTTCGCACGATCCTCGAGGACGACGACAAAGGAGCGTGGAAACTTGCGTGCCGTCTGGTCATGATGTGCTTGGTCAGGTAGCGCGGACTAGCATCACTCTCCCCTCTTCGAGTGCGACTACTACGGCACGGCCTTCGTTCCCTGACCGACTCCGACCTACCTCATAGCCCACAAGACTGGCTCTGCACTCCCGTCGCGATGCTTCTCGTCCACCAGGCTGGCTTCGTGAAGATTGGAGAAGTCGTCCGCTACACTCTCACCTACACTCCATCCAACGACCGCATCCTACCGACTCCCTCACACCTCCACCTACGCGTGAAGAACTCCTCCGCGATCCCTCTCCGCGCCGCCTGGGTGCACGGTCCGTATACGTTACACGTCTCCGCATACCCTTCGACGTTCAATCCGCATCGGAAGGTCGAGAATCCAAAGGAACATGGTGTGCCGGAATATGAGCCGATGGTCAAGGCGGGTGGGAGCTGGGCAACGAAGCTGAAAGTCCCGGATGCGATTCGCGAAACTGGAGCGGACTTGGGCAGGAGAACGAGCATGCAGCAGGGATCAGGGCAGAAGGAACAAGAAAAGGGAAGCGTAACGTGGATCGTGGAGATTGCTTCGCAGATTTTGTTCTCGAACTCTGCTTCTGTTCACTTTGAGGTCTTGGTTGGAAGGGATGAGAGGAGTCTGGAGCTGGGGTTTGCGGCGGTGGCTGGACAAGGACATGGCGGACCCGGGCACGTCAAGGATTTACAAACCGAGAAGGAAAGGAAGGAGGCGAGGAAGCGAGGGCATGTGCAGACTGCTGGAGTGTATTCGAAAGCCGTGAAGTTGGTCGTGGAAGACACTGAGACGTTGTGGGATAAGCCTGCCCTACCGACGTGGGAGGATGCTGAGGAGAAGAAGCCCCAGAAGGATACCAAGGAGAAGAAGGAGAGAAGGCGGAGGAACGTTCATCTGGTGATCTTGACGCATGGCCTGCACAGTAATTTGGGCGCGGACATGTTGTTTATGAAGGAGAGCATCGACGCGACGGTTGCGCAGGCTCGGCTGGATGCGAAGAAGCGCAAGGCGGCTTACAAGGCGAAGAAGGCAGGCGAGTCGCAAAAGCCAAAGGCCGGTAAGGAGACCGGACAATCGGATGGAGAGAAGAAGGTGGATGGCCAGGACACATCCACAGCTCAGGTTTCCGGCGGTCAAGAGGACCTCGACAACGCACCAGAAGAATCGGACGACGAAGAAGAGACCATTGTACGTGGTTTCTCTGGCAATGCGGTCCGGACAGAAAACGGCATCCAATATCTGGGTAAGAGGCTTGCTAAGTACATCCTCAAATTTACATATCCGGACCAGCCATTTTTGCCCGTCAAGAAGACCTTTACCCGGAAAGTGACCGAGACCTTTACGATGAGCGACTCCGATAAAGCTAAGAAAGATGGTAAAGCAGCCCACCAAGGAAGCAGCATACACACGCCAAAGATACAGCACATCAAACCAGAGGATCTACCGTACAGATTTACGAGCATCTCCTTCGTGGGACATAGTCTGGGAGGACTGATTCAGACCTACGCCGTTGCGTATATACACAAGCACAGCCCGACATTCTTCGATCAGATCAAGCCAGTGAACTTCATCTGCCTGGCTTCACCTATGCTGGGTCTGAGTAATGAGAATCCAATGTACGTGAAATTTGCTCTCGATTTCGGCCTGGTTGGAAGGACTGGACAGGATCTAGGACTGACTTGGAGGCCGCCGACTCTGGCGACCAAGGGCTGGAACGTGATGATGAATGGATTCGGAGCTGGAACGACAGAGAAAGATGCAGACGGAAACAAGGCATCAGATCCCAGCGCCAAACCCTTATTGAGGATCTTACCGACTGGTCCAGCACACCAGGTTTTGAGGAGGTTCCGCAACCGGACCGTCTACTCGAATGTCGTGAACGATGGCATTGTGCCCTTGCGGACAAGCTGCCTTCTGTTCTTGGATTGGAGAGGTTTGGGCAAAGTCGAGAAGGCCAGGCGAGAAAACGGATTGATTGGTACAGTTGCTGAATGGGGCTGGGCTGAGCTCACAGGCGCCAACGCATCCTCGATTACTCCCAATATCCGATCCGAGGCGCCATGGGAGTCGGAAGACGAAAGTAATAACAAAGTGTCGCAAGAACAGCGCGATGCAGTGCCTTTGCCGGGAGAGAACGAAACTGCAGACGACAACAAGCTTTTGACCAATCGAGTAAGCTATGAAGATGAGTCTGTCTCGCAGGAGGGGAGCAGTAGTGCCACCGTCAGCAGGCAGAATACATCGCAGTCTCAGGACAAGGGCATGCTCGACACTCTGCTTGGCTTCTTTCGTGCGCCAGCCGCATCAAAGACTCCGGCCCCTAGCTCGAAGAAGACGAAAAAGGCAATTAGTCGAGCACAGACCATTTACAGAGACGAGGCCAGCAGCAGTGATGAGGTCGTAAGCAACGATCAGGAAGCGGGTACCACGACTAATCCTACCATGCGGCCTCAATTGCCCCATTTACACTCCTCACACAAAAAGCGGCCTCTTGCCACACGAGGGAGTAGCACTAACACGGCACATTCTGGAGAAGTTCAAGCTCCACCAAAGACATCCATCTTCGAGTCCGCCGGCGATATCCTGCATCCGCCGATGCCCAGCCGCCAATGGATTACCGACCCTGCTGCTCGTGCCCGTACCATTTTTCACGACCGCGTCTACCACCCGGAAGACATTCCTCCTCCGCCGATCAAGCGTGGCAGCGATTCTCGCCAGAACTTATCCCAAAGGTCATCCACCACATCTCTCCGCAGTCAAGAGACTGCTCCGTCGACCAGTCAATCTTCATCTACCAGTGCATCTCAAGGGACCATGAAAGTCGAAGAGAAGATCGCCCGCGCATATCACCGCGACCTGTCATGGCGTAAAGTGCTTGTTCGACTGGAACCCGACGCGCACAATAACATCATTGTCCGCCGCATGTTCGCCAACGCCTACGGCTGGCCCGTCGTCAAACATTTGTGTGACACCCACTTCGCCGACACCCACTCAGCCCGCACTCGTGACGAGGAAGAGCCTGCGCGAGAGCGTGCCAAACCAATGGACCAACCCATCGATCCAAAGCGAGGCGAACATGTCCAGGACCAAACGGCCAAGAAAGGCGAACCCAAACCTCGAACCAAGTCCGAGACGAGAGAAGCCAGAGACGAACTCGTCGACTTGGAAGTCCCGCAGGAAGGCGTCGAACGGAGCGCTAGCAGTCGCGGCGTCGGTCCGGCCAGGCGAGACAGCGAAGTCTGGGACGACTCTTTCTTCGAAGAGACCGACGACGGAGAGGACAGCGATACGGTCGATGAGCGCAATTTGGTTAGTCGAATCTTGAACCCGAATTATGCTATCGCGAAGAAGCAGAAGACGGAAGACCGCGAAGAGAAGAAAGCTACCGGCAGTAGGTCCAGACCCGAGACGTCGCAGAAGGTATACACAGACGGCCATCGTGGTCTGGCTCCCACCTCACCTTCGGACTCACCTCGCAGTCCGCGAGAGAGGGAGCGGCGAAATCGCCAGTCGCAGTCTCAGAACGAAAGCACGAAACCGACCTTCAGCACCGCTGATCTCGAGGCGCCGGCGCCGGCTGTCTTGACGGATCATCAAGGGTTGGTGGAAGAGCCCGACAGCATTGGCAATTCGCCTACGTCGCAGACTGCGCCTCGGGATGGCAGTCTGCCAGGGTTCATGACTGACGGTGGGCCGGTGAGTCCTGGGAGCACGGCCGCTGATGTGGGATTGAGGAAGACGGTTGAGGAGCAGTTTGGAGCGAGTAGGAAGTGAACGAGGAGGAAGTTGCAGAGCATGATTGTATGGGAGACGACCACCATTTGGCTTTGAGCATTGGTCGACCAGATGATGACTTATGTACGCTTCAAACGACAGACAGTATGTAAAGAAATTGTATGTGATCTTGCAGTCCTCATACCCTCATGATCTTCCAAGATATGCGGATATGAGTTGTACACGTGCTCAAGAGACGAACTCATGGTATACAAAAGAGCGGCATTGAGCAAGGTTGGTTGGTGTATATACACAGTAGGGCGACGATCTCGTCGCCGCCGTCAACACCGTGCGTCGGCACAGTGTCATTCACCCATGACCTAAGGAAAGCCCCGAGTTGCGTTGAGAGACGCTGGGTGTCTCTGGCCTGCCTTCTTTGCCACAAACGATCCGCCTTGCTGTCTTTGGTGTTGCTGCAAGCGTCCGACATACAATTGGAAACATGCATTTGCTGCATCGACCGTAGCAGAAGCCACCACGCCATCTCGATCAACGCATCGTACGTTGTGCCACGAAACCATCCCGTTCTTGTTCAAACCTTCCTCGGCACTGCCCCAGTTGTACCAGTGGCCTTCGCTCTTGCAGCCGCAAACGCACCCGAAGCATTACTCTTCGCCGCGATACCTCCGCCCCCGTTACTGCTGCTGGTCGTGCTTCCACCACTGCTGACCTCCTTCCAAGGGTATCTCAACTCATCATCAAAGCGCATCCAATGCTTCTTCCTCTTCTTGGTTGTCTGGTGCTCGACCATCGCCTCTTTCCCTCTCGCAGCCAAGAACTTCTTGATGAAGCGCGGATCCCAAAGTTCGGAAGCGATGCCCAGATCTTTGCAGCAACGCATCAAGGCGTTCGATTTGCAGCCTTCGGTCGCGGTGGGAATGCCGTCGGGGTCGAAGTATTGTTGCTCACCGCGAGCGATAGAGACGAGGCTACGTTCGTCGTTAGCATAGATCCAGATGAAATGCCATCTTCTCCTTACCGTCCTCCACAAACAAGTCCATATTCCCTCGTCACCACCTTCGCCGTAACAATCGTCTCTCCTCTCGGCGCAAGGCCCCAACCTCCGGGTCCAAAAGCCCGGTTCAGCACTCGTCGATACTTGATCTCCGGCAAATACACAATGCCATCCGGCTTGATCTCGATATCATCATAGTCCAATGGCGCCTGTAATACCTCCGCCTGCTCAGGTGTGAATGGCGCGGAAGAAAGTCCGTGGAAGGACCGTGTCCAGTCGACTTGCTTTTCGTCTTCGTTGAGGACGGGAGGTGGATCGATAAGGCCGTCCGTCAGAGAGCGGAGAGGATCGGACTCATCGGCTGGGGAGAGGTCGTGCGATACCTGGGCGGTGTTGACTGCGGCTGTTGAAGCTGACGGTATCGGAGGCGGAGAAGCTTGGAGGCGCGCGGAGGTTGTGGTGATGAAGCGGCGGAAGTATTGAGGTCGGCAGGATGTTGCGAAGAGGGAGGCGACTACGCTTGCGCCTGCGCGCCGAGTGGAAGACATGATGGGTGATGGTGGACTGAGGGAGCTCGAATCTGGAAGCTTTGATGATGGATGGCATTTCACATGTATGGTCCGTGCGTCGAGCTTCTCAAAATGGCAATTGCAAACGAATTGGGAAGCCACCGGCGTGTCTCCATTGTCACGCTCACCCTATCGTGCATACCAGGAGGACGTAGAGCGGTCGAGCAAAGGTTCTCAAAAGGTATAGCATTCCGTACAGAACGAATTTTCAAGCTGTTCGTGGGCCTTATGATCGAAACGTTCTGCGAACATTCTGACGACCGATGCTGTTCAAGAGACCTTCAGATCCACTTCCTCCACAAACTCCTTTGCAGCAGGAGGAGGCACAACCTTCAGCCTCGCAAGGCCATTGATGGTCTCAAACATTGACTCGTACGAGTCCACCCAACCGTTCCAGCCCATCTTCCTGGCTTTTCGCATACTCAATGACAATGCCCAGCCACCAATGATAGCCGAGTCTGCCACGCCAAATACGCCCGCGCGGTCCTTGAACGGATCGAAGCGTAAGCCGTGATTTTGCGAAAGCTCTTGCCATGCTTGCTGCACTTCTGCCTGACCAGACCAGTCGACCAGACTAAAGGTCGAGCGAGTGACGCCTCGTGGACCATATCTACAGTCGTTAGCCACATAGTACTGCTTGGACTTTCGATTGACTTACCCTCTTGGCGTCTCCTTCCACCTCGAGGTGAAAGACTCATACTTGCTCTCGTTCTCCTCCGGCGGTGTCCACTTCATGCCGAACCAGTGTCCTAGATATGGCCACAGTCGGGCCCAGGTGAATGGCAAACCATCCTGCGCATTGAACGCTTGGTTCCCGGTGTGCGGACTCAAGACTGACCATTCTTCCAAGTAGGCGTTGAGGATACCAGAGCTCTGACAGTACTCGCGATCCCAGGCGATATAGTCTCCCGGGAAAGCAATGGGTCGCTTGAGATGGGCTTGGACGGAGCAGTAGATCGCAATGCCTACCACATGGTTGATCAAATTATCACGGACTGCACCAATGATGTAGGATGGTCGGACGACGTTCCATTGTGACCCAGTCTCGCGGCAGTACGCGGCCAAGATATCCTCTTGCGGATAGTAGAAGTTGTTTTCCAGAGTCACTCGAGGATCACTTTCGAAGGAAGGATTCGTGGCTGGTCCGATGTGGAAGCCGTACTGCTTAGCACCAGTCTGCAGAAGGAATCTTTTGGGCTTCAGCTCGGCGATTTTGAGGCCGTTGGTGAAGTTAGCGATCAGCTCGGCTACACAGAGGGTCAGTATCGCCAGAGAATCAATCGTAGAACGCCGTGGATGTACCGTTGACTTTAGCTAGTTCGTCTGCGTTGGACCACATGCCAAGGACGTCTCCTTTCTGCTGCGGCTGGGTGTAAGAAAAGAAGAACACATGGTCGCTGTGCAGGAACATTGGTCAGACAGCGCAGCGGTTTCTCTCTGTGCTCCTCGCTTCGCTCACACTTGCGGGACACGTTCCAAGCTTTTTGCGATGTTGCTCGGGTTCGAAAGAAAGTCAACTTCGAGATGCTCCACTCGACCGGCAGCGTGCTCGCCAAGCTCCGTGAAGAAGTAGTCGGGTGGAGGACGGCGAGAAGCACAATAGATCTTGGCCCAGCGATCCGGCGATGCGGCCAGAACCCTGACCATGTTGTAGCCTGAAATCCCGGTTGCGCCTGTCACAATGGCTGTCAAGCCACTGAGCCTTTTGTCGTACGTTGGGAGGCCGTGGTAGATGCCATCGGAGTGGATGACTTGCGTGGATGATGGAGCCATTCTTCGATTGGAAAAGAGCTGGATGATGTGGGAAAGGTTGAGGCGTAAGTACTATGGTCGGAGAGAGATCTGCGAGGCCCGTCCGTTCTTCCACTGGTTTATGAATGATTCGACCTACCTCCCATACGCTGGTCGTTGACCCGGCCCATCGGGTGTAGGAAGTACATACTGCTGACCCCGCTCATTACACCTTGGCGATCCCATGGCTCACACGTAAAGTCTTGAAAGCAGGCCATACGCCCATTAGACTGCAAATTCCAGATCTAATAAATCACACAACTCGATGTGTAGTCGCATGGCGGTGAAATTCTCTCGCATTGCGCAAAAGCACAAGCCTAGAAGACGTCTCGTTCGCACGGTGTGTGGCAGTGATCTCGGACCGATGTATGAAGGACTTTTGATGGGCATATCGACATATATGAGGTGGGAAAGGAAGAAGAAGTCGATAGCGCGGAGCGAAAGACGATGACAATGAAAGTGCACGGGCCACTCCTTATGCCACCTCATTCGCAGATACATGGCAGAGTATAGACCAGCTCCGAACAGAGTGTCTGTCTTGGGTATGTTGACGGCGTCAACATTGGTAACCGAATCTTGCTGACTCGAGACCTGACCTCATGCATCTTTGGCATCCGTCCTGTCGTCGTTCCCTCGGCGCTTCCAGCACTGCTTGAAGGCTTCCATCTGCGAAATACCCAAGTCAGTACCATGAACGTGCATCATCTCGTCAGCCATCGCAATGATGCAGCTGACACCGGCAATGCGTAGCTCTTGCAGGACCGACCTCGTCTTTGCACTTCCTCCAGTCCAGCTTCTCACGATAACAAGAATTTAGCGTGTTGTTCTCCTCTGCCATCACCACCCAGTCAGCATTTCCTAGACCTTTCACTTGGCAGATCCGCATCAAGACGAACCGGCGCATCCTGTGCTGAATATTCGCTTGTCCCTATCGATACTGTCAGCCAAGCCATCTCCAATCGAAGCCAGAGGTCCAGCCACCGACCATTCATCCGGTTCGTCATCAGCTTCAGCACTCTTGCCATCCGCCGCGGCTTTGTTCGTCTCAACGTTCGACATTTCACTCAGCAGACGAAGTCGATGACAATTCACTGGAAACTTGGAAGATATCTATCTCCAGAAGGAAGATCTTCCGCACGATCTGAGTGTACCCCACACTTGACGTGTTTGACCTCACCTCATCAAAACCATGGCTCCCACAAAACGTCTCAATGTACTCATCTACACCGGCACTGGAGCATCTCTGTCATCAGTTCGACATGCGACTTGGTCTCTCCGTCGGCTTCTCGGGCCTCATTATGCGGTCCTCACCGTTTCCGCCGACCAGATCCTCAAAGAGCCCTGGTCGGCTACATGCGCCCTGCTCGTCATGCCCGGAGGCGCGGACAGTGGTTACTGTCGAACACTGAATGGAGATTGCAACCGCAAGATTAAGCGATATGTACAGTTAGGAGGGAAGTATCTGGGACTTTGTGCCGGAGGATACTACGGAAGTGCGAGGTGTGAATTTGAGGTTGGGAACAAGGGGATGGAGGTTGTTGGAGACCGGGAATTGGCATTCTTCCCGGGCACTTGCAGAGGGCTGGCGTATCCTGGATTTGTATATGCGAGTGAAGCTGGAGCAAGGGCGGTCGAGATCCTGGTGAATAAAGATGTGTTGCGTGGCGTGGGTGTCGACAGCTTCCGATCGTATTACAATGGCGGAGGGGCTTTCGTGGATGCAGAGGAGTATGGGGGAAAAGGTGTCGAAATTCTGGCAAGGTTCACAGACAAGCTTGCGGTGGAGTGCGGCGAGGCAAAGGCGGCGGTGGTGTATTGCGAGGTCGGAGACGGAGCAGCGGTACTCACTGGACCTCATCCAGAGTAGGCCTGACTTGCACCTCCAGTCGGTCCCTGCTAATGACCGCATAGGTTCTGCGGCATCAACCTCAATCGCGACGAGCCCTCAAATCCTGACTACGGCCAGATCGTAGACGCTCTCACAGCCGACGACGAGAAGCGAGCAGATTTTATGAAGGCTTGTCTGGCCAAGCTCGGCTTGGAAGTCAGCCAGGAGACCACACCGGTACCGTCTCTCTCTTATTTGCATCTGTCTTCTGCAAATCCCAGCGATGTTGCAGATCTGGTGGCGACCTGGCAAGAAGCGGGCATTCTCACTACAGAGAACAACAGTATCTACATCAAGGGCGAGAATGACACCTTCCACCTGCTGCAGACAGATGGATGGAGCATGGCGAGTATGGCACAAGCCGTGGCAGAGATTTTGCCCGAGACTGTCAAAAATGCCGTCACCGCTTCGTCTTCAAGTCGCAGTCATGACAAGAACGCAACTGATGACACTTCTCGGGACAGAATCCTCGACTATAATCTCGTCACGAAGACTCTCGTTCCATATCCAACCTCTCATCCTGAGGCGAAGTCCACACCACATTTCAACCACGCCGCCTTCTTCCGACATCTCCAGACACACCAGTCTCGCCATCCAGGTCTCGCCGGAGACTACGGCCGCACGCTCCTCTACGCCGAAGTCCTCACCTCCACGCAAACGATCCTCGACAAGAATCCTACCTGGCTCTCACATCTTCCTATCGGCACAACGGCGGTCGCCACAACGCAAGTCTCCGGTCGTGGCCGAGGCAGCAACGTCTGGGTCTCACCTCCTGGTAGCCTCATGTTTACCACGCTCCTCAAACATCCTCTCGCGCTTTCGACTTCCGCTCCGGTGGTGTTCGTGCAGTACATTGCCGCACTTGCCATCGTCGAGGGAATACATTCGTACTCCAAGTCTGCCTCTTTCCAGCAGTCCAAAGTCTACACCTCACTCCCCGTCAAACTCAAGTGGCCCAACGACATCTACGCTCTGTCTTCCCAGACGGCTGATCCTAAAGTAGCGGACTCCTGGACCAAAATCGCGGGCATCCTCGTCAACTCCTCATACGCCTCGGCCGACTACACTCTCCTCGTCGGCATCGGTCTGAATGCCCTCAATGCGCAGCCCACCACTTCCCTCACTCAGATCTTCTCCGCAGCCGGTCTCCCGCCACCCCAGCTGGAAGCGCTCCTCGCATCGATACTCGTGTCGTTCGAGGCGCTATACGCGCGATTCTGCCGTTGTGGATGGGATAGCGGGTTTCAAGAACTGTACTACAAGCACTGGCTGCACGAAGGACAGGTGGTGAAGTTGGAGCAGGAGGGAGGGTTAGAGGTGAGAATCAAGGGAATCTCGAGCGACTGGGGTATGTTGGTGGTGGAAGAGGTGGTCAAGACTGGGAGGGGTAGGAGGTGGGAGTTGATGAGTGATGGAAACAGCTTTGACTTCTTCAAGGGATTGGTCAAGAGGAAGGTCTGACGTCGAGGAACACGTCTTTGCAGACATTGAACCTCACGTTCGGCAAAATACCAGGTCACACGACATCATCAAGGGACTACCCGCGGCACAGCCCAGGCCCTGCGACGATGTTCAAATTACGGAAGCCTTCCTGCGGTTACTGGACGAAGATGAAGCTCTTCGTCAGACTCGATATCGTGGAGTCGAAGAAAATTTACGCGATTACGGGTTATACACCAGCAATGCATCCCTGATAGGTCAACGACGAGTCAACGCGGATATGATCAATGCCGATCGCCCGATGAAGGTACCGATATAATGTCCGACAGTGCACATATAGTTCTATGCGTCCACAAATGGTACGCCCAGGAACGAGCAATCTCAGCTTCTTTGAAGGCTCCAGCCAAGACGGCCTGTGGAAGATTGGGCAGCCGCAAACATTTTGTCGCAAGCAAATGATGCAGAGCTGCAAACGCTGTTCTCTTTCTTTGTTCATTCATCTACAAGTTCCTTGAAAGCTAACTTCAAACTGAACCCTGAGCATTTGTCCGGTCGCGTTGGGCATTATGAGTGATCAGGCCAGCCCGCGATTGTATGTCGGCAATTTGCCATATATTGCACAGCGCGAAGATGTCATGAGTCTGTTTGCCGAAAATGGCATTAGAATGTAAGTTGCTAAGCCAATCAGCCATCTGGAACAAATACTCATCATTTGACAGCAAAGACTTGACCATGTCCATAGATGCGTTCACTGGTCGCAATCCTAGCTATTGCTTCGTGGACCTGCACACAGAGGACGACGCTGGTTTGGCACTGCAGACCATGCAAGGGCAGCTGGTGCGAGGCCGTCCCGTTAGGCTTAATCGCAATACGGAGCGTAGGCAGCCGAGTCCAAAGTCACAATCAGCTGTGGTCAAGAAGCTCAATGCCATGCGGTACAATGTCGATGCACTGTCCCATTGGACAGCACCTTCGATGGAGAACCGACGCCTGTATGTCGGAGGCTTGCCTCAAATTGCCCATCAGCGCACCCTCGACACCGACATGGCAGCGTTATTCAAAGGCTACGACATCCAAGCAGTCAGCAAGCTCATCTGGCCGCATAGCTCGAAGGAAATGGAAGCTGGCTCACATTGTTACGCTTTCGTGGATCTCGCGACTGCGGAAGAAGCCGTAGATGCTGCCCGTACGCTGAACGGAAGACTCAGTCGATATGGCGGCAGGCTTCGCGTCAGCTGCGCGCAGCGAAGCAAAGGCTCGGGGAAGGTCTTTCGAGAACAGCTCCACAGCAACGCACACAACTTCGAAGAGCGTGTCTTTGTCGCAGGATTGCCAGATTCACAAAACGTGAATGTCAGCGTCAGAGCCGTTTTCGCGGGTCATGATGTCCGCAATGTCATCACGCCGACAATCTCAAAGCAATCGGGCCAGCAATCCGTCTATTGCTTCGTCGACTTCGGCACTGCGACGGAAGCTCAGGCTGTCGTTGCTGCCTTTCAGGGCAATAAAATGGGTCTGATCGTGGACTTTGCGAGGGCGACCGTCGGTGGTGGTGCAAAGCGAGGAGTATCTCCACCAGAGGTCGTGCAGCGGGACCTTTCGAAAAGCTGGAGACGGATAGAATAGTCGATGTATTGAATGATTGAGGTGGAAAGTGCAATCTGAATGCAGAAGTCGAGAACCCTACCCCGTGCAGTCGAGAGACCGCCTCAGAACGATAGATCACGCCATTTTACGCCGGATTTCCATTCCGATTCCGTCAATGACCTTTGACTACGATCACCATCAACGCAATGAGCAAGGCCAACCTGTCCGACGAGCGTGCTTCCTGAAGAGCCGCCGCACAGAGCCATGACCGGATCAAACGATGGTGACAAAGGCGTCCTCTCGGCAGGTGACTTGTTCTGACCATGAAACGAACGCTCAAGTCGTCCAAATCACACAACGGTTGCCAGAGATGCAAGGCCAGGAAGCTCAAATGCGACGAGACCCGTCCTGCCTGCAATGTCTGCACCAAAGCCGGTGTTGAGTGCCCGGGGAGCGTTCCTCAACTCAGGTGGTCGACCAAGCACGAGAAGTTTGGCCGGGCAGATTCTAGAAATGCCGCACAAGATCTCAATGGACGTGTTGCTGGCCAGGAGAGGAGTGCCGATTGCTCCGCCCGAGCTGCCACCACGTCTCCTGCCGCTGCACATGACGCTCAGAGATCTCGAGCGGCTAGTCGCGAGGCGTTCGAGTCTTCCGACGAGCCCGCCACGAGAAGTCCGGCCGATGCGGAAGCTGCCTTCTTCGCTCGACCTCAAACAATCCCGGATCCGCTGGAATGGCTGGATTTTGAGAATGGAACCTTAGACCATATTACCCCAATCAACCCATGGACACCATACGACGAACTGCTCGTGGATGCAAGTGTGATGAACAGTCGCATGCTGTTGGGGTCTACAGACCCTCTTGGTCAATTGGGCCCATGGCATGGAGACACACAGAACAATTCTCCGGCCTCGACTAGCGCTATCGACATTGCTCAACAGAACCCCCATTATCGGGCTCTGTCGCCATACCAATCTCACCACAAGAAAAATTCGAGTCTACTGGGAACATTCTACCGACTCGCCACACCCGCTGCATCTGCACGATTCTCGGAAGAACATCTCGTGCAGCATTACTTCGCAGAGGTCTGCCCACTTTTCTCATGTTATGGCTCAGACTCTAACCCCTTTCACCGTTTGGTCAAGGAGTTGTGGACAGACTCAACGACGATACATCGAGCAGTGCAAAGTATGGCGCTTGCACATCTCTCCAATCAATATCCATACATGGTGCCTCTAGGCCGAGCGAAGCGCTCGCAGGCGTGGAGATCCCTTCAAGCCGATCTTCGTGCATGTCGATTCGGTAAAATATCGCTCGAAAAGGTGTTGATGAGCTGTCTACTGCTAGGGGTATCTTCACCATGGCACACTCCGACGAATTTGGGGCTCCCGTACCTTTTCATTGCTCGGACACTCATTCAAGGGTATATGCGTACTGAAAATCATCGGCCACATAACACTCTCAGCGACGAGAAGTTCTACCTCGATGCCTTCATGCACTGGGAGATGCTTGCCTCTTTCTTCGAACCAGTAGCGATGACATCGTTCCCCCTCGGTGCCCCTGATCCACCAGTACTCGTTCGAGGAGTGACGGTAACACCACACCCTTGGACTGGAATCGCGCCTGAGCTTCACTTTGCACTGGCAGAGATTGGACGTCTATCGCGGAGGCGCACAAATCGACTTGCGATGAAACATTCCGATCCTCGAGAGATTTTGCAGAAAGAGGAGATGGACTGCGAGTGGGCGTCTTCCCTCGAACGACTTGTCGAGTCCATACAGCTGCCGGCGTCAGACGACATTGTCGACCATGGCGACGAGAGAACGTCGCGCAGCGACCTACTTTGTACCACCGAGGCCTATCGTTATGTGGGACTGTTGGAGATATATCTGATATTCCCGACTTTGCTGAGCAAAAGACTAGACCGAGGAGATCCATTTCCCTCGGTAGACGAGCACATCTTCGCGCCGCGAACCGACGACACCGGCTCTGCCGAGAAACAAGATGCATGGCTGTTGACCATCGCACTTCATGCTCTCGGTCTGATCAAGGATATCCCATTATCGTCCCAAGTCTGCCGTATGCATCTCTTAGTCCTGGCTTTTGCGGGCAGCCAACTGCGGCTTCCAAGTGAGCGTACTACCACCGAATACTACGACCGCGTCATCGAAATGCGCCGCACCGTCGACGAACGCATGCTAGCGCTGTCGCGAAAATACCCACAAGGTCAAGTCTTGCAAATCCTGGACATCATTAAAGAAGCATGGGAAAGCCTCGATCGTGGAGAGCGGAGCGTGCACTGGCTGAAAATTGCATGCGAGCACGGTTGGCAGACGCTCTTGGGTTGAGTATTCCTCGATGGGATCCGCCTGCGCTCTGGGAATCGCCATTCGACATTTCGGTGGCACATCGGATTGCCTGGCTGTCGTCACGACAAAAAATGTCTCGTCCTCCGTACCTTTTCCCTCCATGACCCCTGTATCCACGACTGATACAGAGGCGGACCGCGGACAAGAGGCTTGCAGCACGCCGTGGCATGCCACTATCCCGTTCGCATGACTTTCGTCGCATGTGTCGCAATCTATCAAATCGCCTGGCTTGTCTATAAGTGGGAGTGCAGCCTTCCTGGAGACCGGATGTGGAGACTGTTTACGTTGTCACGAGATGCGACAAGCGTTTGTGTATCGTATAGATTAGCTCGAATAGAGAAACGAGAAAATCGCATATCACGATTGGACGTCCTCCGGCCTCGCCAGGGAGCATTCCGACAGCTCCAGAACAAGAATGTTCATCTCTACCGTCTCCTGTCCAGCTTCCGACACTACAGATGCACTTCATTGATCAATGGCTCACACCGTGAGACCCGGATATCGCTTTCCTGGTCCGCGCTCGAGATCAGGCCTTGTGCACCTCATTTGGCGTTTTCACCAAATGCAGCAACTTTTCCCTTGAACTTTCTGATCAGCCAAAGGGCTCCTTCCTAATCGGGTAGTTGCCCCACATGCCCTAGCGTATTGCCTAATGCGGTTGGCTTTCCAGCAAAGACCGTTACTAGATACGGAACGACGCCCAGTGTTCAGCCATGCACTGATCACACTCCCAGATGACACTCGTCAATATCGTTGGCGCTCTCGTGACAGGGTCCAAATCGATTCCCACGAAAGGAAGGAGACTTTTACTGGTTGCGATAATTCCTTCTTTGAGAAAGCGTATCCCGACGGATGATTACATTCACCTCCTCCATGAGGGCCTTGAAGTGCAGATCGACTCCGCAAGCGATGTGAGGTCGAAGCCGACGCTGAAGCAGTTCACATGGTCTAGATCGCCGTTAGTCGCTCAAGAAAGAGTCAACGAGCATGAGAGAAGGGCCTCAGTCTTGTGCTGTAGTCATTGCCAGCTCGTTGCTCGGTAACCATCCCGGAGAAGAACCATCGACCGGAGCTGTTGCCATCGTCTGCCTGTATGGCGTAATCGTTTATTCCGGATACATATAGCAATGCAAGCACACTGAAGCCATCATCTTGGCCAGTACTCATCAACAACAAAGTCTTTCATATCAGTTGTCATCGGCGTTCATACACACCTTGCCTTCAACATGGGTGCTATCGTGCTGGACCAGAGCCACGTCCAAGGCCACAAAACCGACAACGTCCCCAGAGATCTGATTCGCAATGCCCGCTCGACTCCCCGGACAGCTTTCGATGCAAGCAAGCACCTGAGCTACATCCCGCCAAGCAAGATCTCGACATTTGCGGACATCGATCAGCCGAGTTCAGGCATCTCCGACACTGCCGTCTCCGAACCGTTTCTTCTGTTCTCCCCAGAGGCCGTCCAGCAGATGCGGGCCGAGGCCTTCAGTGAAGAGGTCCTGGAGCATCACTATTCCCCATCCAGCAAGACCGGAGGAATGATCCGTGGTCATTGTCCTGGGTAAGGCGCGGCCAGCACACTTCTTTCCCGTATCCATGACTAATTCGGCATCAACAGTCGTGCTCCCTTCATCTACGACGCTTGGACCAGCCCAGAACTTCTTAAGATCATCTCTGACATCGCTGGTGTTGATCTTGTGCCAGCCATGGAGTACGACATCGGCCACGTCAACATTTCCGTCCCGAATGACAACGCCGACACAAGCTTGGAGATCGCTACCCAAGACGAAGCCGACGATGCTGGGACGTCAAAACGTTTCAAGACTCCGTACGACTATCACAGGGACTGCTTTCCATTTGTGGTGGTAACCATGTTGTCAGACTGCACCGACATGGTGGGCGGAGAGACGGCCATCCGGACTGAGTCCGGCAAAGTGATCATGGCACGCGGTCCATCTCTCGGTACCGCCGTCGTGATGCAGGCCCGCTACATCGACCACAAAGCTACCGTCGCTCGCGGCGGAAAGGAGCGCATCAGCATGATTACGAGTTTCCGTCCCAGAGATATCAACATGAAGGACGAATCTGACTTGAGCGGCGTCAAGATCGTTTCGCATATCCCTACGCTCTACTACCAGTATTCGAGCTACAGGCTGGAGAATCTTGAAGATCGCGTTCGCGAACAGTGTCGTCTTATTCGCAGGCGTCAGAGGGCCAATGCTGATTTCGATGTGAAGCAGCTGAGGTCGTGGGTCGAAACGCAGAAAGCTTACCTCGATACTCTTCTCAACGAGATCCAGGAAGTGTGAGCAATTGACGATAGCGAAGGGTCGAACTTTTTCTGTCGGATGTAAGAGATCTTGGTGGAGACGTAGCGTGTAGGTAAATGGTAGGAACACAATGCTGAAACGGTTGAATCGCTTTCTTTGAGTGGCTAGTCCCCTTCGTCGTACGAGGACGTGGACGGGTCAGCACTAATGATACCACCTCTCATGGACATCCCGCAGATCCTGATCAAGCATCAAATAAGGGGTCATGTCGCTATCCGGGAGCGTCTCCTTCCTCGTCTGACCGTTGCCAAAGTACGCAAAGCGGCACTCTGGCCTCTCGTACTCGTACTCAAAATCTTCCCACCTCTGTGTGATCGAGTAAGTTAATAGCACAAGCGTTCCATTCATCTGGAAACGCTCACCGGATCTTGTCGGGCAACAGCCGAATGTGCTCCTGATCCCGGCCAATGACCATGGATTCTCGCACCCGGTCTCCCGCCGTTTGACCACGAGCTGCAGTTGAGGCTGAGGTTCGTCCGAGGGAAGAAAGCATCGCAATAGGTGACGAAGTCATCTGTGGCTGCCCTGCTAGGCTGCATGGATCGGATGCGTTGCGAGGAGATCTTTCGGAGCATTTTGGCAATGTATACGACCTGCGTTTCGACGGCGTGGGGTACGGTGCCGTTGAGTCCGGCTGGATTGGGACCTGGATTAAGTGTTAGACGACAATTGCAGACGGCGAGATGTTGGAAGATATTGGAACAGCGTACCAAGAAGGAAAGCCAAGTTTGGGAACCCAGGAGTGCATAGTCCGAGGTAGGAGTATGGCCAGCCGAATTTGCCAGTGGGCTTCCAGTCTTGGGAAAGATCGAGATCACCAGATGTGATGGGGAAGGGTGGTGCGTAGTTCACGTTGGCTCCGGTGGAGCAGATTACAGCGTCGACCGGGCGGTGTACGCCGTCAGTTGTCACGATACCCTCTGTGGTGAAGCTGTGATTGTGTTAGCAACGCAGCAAATACTGTGGTAAATGTGTATACGAGTGCACCTCTTAATGGGAGTCTGAATATACTCCAAGTTCGGCTGCGTGAGCGCCTCAAGGTATCCGGGTCCGGGAGCTGGCGGACGATCATCAATTCAGTAAGCCTATCACGACGATTGGCGACGGTATACTGACTGAGTCTTCGACAGTTCGGTGGGAAATCTGGAATGAGCTTTGCCAGTAAATCCCCGTCGCCATTGACACGTCTTCTTGTCGTTTCGACGAAGGACTCTCGAGCACGCCGGCTCGCTTCCGAGTCTATCACTTGACCTGTACCATCAAGTGTTGTTAGCCGTATACATTTGTTGAGTAAAGTCGGATTTGCGAACCATCGAAATTGCGGAAGAAATTATCCTCCAACTCCTTTCGCCAGTGAAGGTACGATGCTGGATCACTGAATGAAGCGAGCAGGTCTTTGGAGATAGGCATCGCAGTTTCTTGTCGGTCCTTCAGGCGCGGGTTGAAACTTCCCGCGATCCAGGTCCTGTTCCGAGCGTAGTGATCGACGTGCGCCGCAACTTTCTGCAAAGCGGTAGTGACCTGAATCCCAGAAGCACCATTTCCTATCGTTGCTATCCTTTTGCCGGTGGGATCGAAAGCAGGATCCCAATCTGAAGAGTGACGGAGGAGTCCCTGGAAGGTGGAAATTCCAGGGTAGTCTTGTTCGTTTGGAAGCTTCCATTCGTTGAAGTGGCCGATTGCGGTGATCAAGAAGTGGTAATGTGCAATTGACGATGTGTCGGTTTCGAGGTCGACCGTTTCGACCCTCCAGCGAGCTGTTGAAGCCACCCAGTGCGCTCCGATCACCTTGGTCCGAAAGCGAATATTGGAATAGACGTCGTACTTCCGAGCGATGGATTTCCAATAGGATAAGATTTCCTGCTCTTCCATCAGCTGGAATTGTTTGTCTGACCAAATGTCAATTACCGGGCCTTGGGCATATTCTTCACTCCACTGAGTGTTCGGCGAGAACGTGGCCTGATAGACGTGGCTTGGTATATCACATCTGACGCCGGCTAATGTCGTTGTTGTCAGCGTTTGTGCTCGACCAACACAGAGGCATAGTTACGGTATATGTTCTCAAGCCAGGTTCCGCCCTTCAAAGCGACCGTCAGTCTCTCTTTGCAACAAAACACGCAAGTCGTAACAACTCACGACCTCGCTGTTTTTCTCCAGGATTTCAAGCTCGATGCCAGGCACCTTAGCAGGCAACAGCACCCCCGCCGTGATACCCGCTAACCCGGCTCCAATAATGCAGACCTTGTCATCCATCAGTGTATGAGATGAGAGTAGAAGGCTCTGCCCAGCAAGTGTGGCTCACTTTCAGTTTTTGGACATCATCGATGTAGTGGTCGCTGAGCTTGAAGTTCGTTGGGTGAGGGTATGTCCATGTCTTGTCGGCAGCTCCTGTCCTCGTTGCGGCATCTGCGTCGGTCTTGCCCTCGAACGCAGCGACGTTTGCACTGGTTTTCGATAGATTAATGGTATGATTGCCATCGTATTGGCCCATCTTGGCGGATTCCAACCGTGTGTAGATAAAGTGTAGAACGGGTCAAATCCCCGGTGCAAGTTCGAGAAGGTGCAACCTAGCCAGTCTACTGAAGACGTGCAAAAACGATCTTTGCGTGGCCAGAAGAATTGATAAGAGCACCATTGCGTGCTCTCGAAGATCGAAGATGCCTGTAAATCACCGATTGCGCGATCGAGTCTCCGCTTCGCAACATGGCGCAAGTCGAGCTCCGAAAGAAGCCGCGCCCTCAAGATGTCCATACATTCGATGGACTCGCACAGGCGCCGCGAACCTCGGGGAATGGTAATAGTGCAACCGCGGTGGTCTTGCTGGAACATTTCTCGCCGCTGTCAGGAGCTGGATGTTTTGGACCATCCCCTTGCCCAGTTCAGCCCATATTTGCTGTAATATCGGCGCGTGAGCTGGGACTCCCGATGTGTTGGCTGCGCACGGAAAGGATACTCCCGATTGTGGGTTGATTGATCTGGAAGAGCAAGAACGCAAAGCCAGGTGGAGATGCTCGGTTTCGGTTGTTCGACGCTGACATAAGGTAAGCATGAGAGCCTTGGAACCTGGAAGGCAAGGTTTCCCTTGCTCTGGGAGCGATGCAAAAACAACAACACATCTCACATGTTCTCAATCATCCTCCAAATCACACCGTACGACTCGCCGAAGTATCCGCTCACGCATGATGCCGACCAAATTGGGAGGCTACACACGCTGTCGCATGTTTTCATCGAACAACTGGGTCTAAAGTCTCAACGAACCACCAAATGCGGGATGCAAAATCTCATTACGAATACAGTCCACCTAAACCTGTCAAAGATGTCGAGCTCCTCCCGAATAGCATCTCTCACCCGGTCCTCATACTCAGAACTGGTACAGATCAGTCCTACGTCAATCTTGAATCCACGTCCTGCCTATGACCAACGAGAAAGCGTCCCAACCCATGCGGCAACGCATACTCTTCCGACGTTCCGATTCATGTCGAGCTCGAGCTATTCTTGGATCGATCGAGCTTCTCCTATGTGATGATGAGAGGCTCCGTGCGACAGCCTGCGACCCCGACCGCATTATCCACGACGTTGCGGATGGATGGAGCGAATGGGTGTGTGCGACAGTCGGCTCGTTCAGCAGTCCACTCGCGCCCTCGAAGCCATCGAGTCGCGTACCCGACCGCGTTGTCCTCGACGTTATGGGCGAACGAAGCAACGCTGTCTACCCTCAACAGGAGCACCTCAAATCCGCGTTCGTAGACCTTGCGTAAGAGTGAGGTCCAGATCCACTGAAGCTGCTTGCCAGCATACGCTCGGGTCTCTTGCTTCATTCTGTCGATGCCACTCTGCAGCGACGGGGCTGCCACGCTGTCGTGCAAGCACGGTGCTAGCTCCGCGAACCCGATCGCCTTCCAAACGCCTGATGCCGAGGTTCCGGCGACAGCATCGGGTATGGACTTCTGCAGGTCGGCAAGAGCTTTGACCTCACCCAGGAGCCCGTCATGGATCATTGCATCGATACGACGGTCCGTTAGAGCTCCAAGGACATCGAGCTGGGCAAACAACGTGATGACGAGGGGCTGGCAGCTTGCCACGTAAGGATGGAAGAGCAGGGGCTCGGTCAGCGAGGTTGAGCCTCCGCACAAGACCGCAACCTTTCCTCGCCTGTGGATGTCGGCAATTGCGCTCAGGGCTTCTAGGTTGTAATGCGATGGTTCCTCGTCAGCATCGAGGTAGTCGATCATGTGGTGTCGAACGCCTTTCATCTCCGCCGTGGTTGCTTGAGCCGTCATGATTTTGCCGTCTCGGTAGACTTGGAGACTGTCGACCGAGACTACCTCGCCATTGAGTGCCAGTGCCAACGAAATGGAGAGTCTGGTCTTGCCGATGCCCGTTGGCCCGACGATGGCGACGATGCGCTGCTGATTCGACATGATTTTGAGATAGTAATGGCTGGGACAAGAAAAGATCTGGATGATAGGACGGGCTCCACGTGAGGAAGGGACATCATACAGTCTCTATATACCTTTGTGAACGGATGGCACCGGCGTCGGAAGCGTTATGGTCTAGACTGTCAGTATGCATCCTGCATACAGGAATAGAAAACTCAATCGATGCCATCTTGAGGCAGTGATCGAAGATTTCGCGAGCTGACACTGGCACGGAACTGTCGGTAGTTACTCGTGTTGCAGGCAATATCAACCGCCAAGGCGCGGCGATGACACGACATCACGAGTATCACACTCATCAACAGGGAGGGGACATTGATTCTTGCTTTGGTCACAGCATCAGCCGCAAGATGAGCAATATTTGCCGACTTGTCCATGTTGCTGCTGATTATCACCTGACAAACCTGCAATGCTCATACAACCTGCGAAGAATTGCATGGAACCTTCGTTCCTCTGACTGCCGGCGCTCACGATCACTCAAGAGCAACTTCCCATTGTTGGGACTTGAGCGAGTTCGTTCGTTCTTCTCGTTACAGCTCCCGATCATCTGAAGAGGAAGCGAAGGATATATTCCATTCCCTCGAATACGTACGTAAAAGCTATCGAAGAGCACCGTCTGCAGCCTTGCTCGTGCATACAGGAATGAGACATCGTGCCGGTATTTTAACTTTCTCGAGCTCACACGGGCACGGAAGTGTCGGTATCGTTCTCAGCCTCGGACACTGGAATTTGCTTTGGGGACAGAAGCTGTGCATGTTCTGTCCCCAAGGAAACATCAGTGCTCAGCCCCCAAGGGTGGACGAGGCGGACATCCCCGTGCCGATGAATCGGCGATACCTGCCCAGGGAGGGTATATGCAGGGCTGTCAACAACGAGAAATAATTTCTGTAGATCTACACCGCGTGATGGCATCGCAATGGTCGCCTCATCTGCAGATACAAGGGTGTCGGCCGCGTGAAGATACGCCTCGTACTTACGTCTGTCCTTGCTCGGAGCAAGATGGAGCAGAACAAGGTATGATACGGCATGCCTGCTCGGATCGAAGAATTCCCATGCCCGGGGAAAGATTGGCTCACCTCCCGGTGACCAGGCCATTCACCTCCGGCCGAGTCTAAATGTTGACCGCTCCGATGCGTTATGCACGGCAGTGCGCTTCACCCGTGGGCCCAGGAGTGTGCGCTCGTGCGCTCGTACGATAAGATATTCGCGTAGCGATGGGAACGGCAGTACCTACCCCAACTCCAAGTCTTCAGGACCAAGTGCCGACAAGGCACGATCTCAAGAGCCGAGCGGGAGACGCAGCGTGTGAACGCATCGGAATGTTCACCGTTCAGAGCTTTCCTGAGGTTGATTCCTGAACGCAAGGACCTCAACCAGTCAGATCTGGAAATCATCCTAGCCCTGCATAGACAGTGACAAACCAGTGTGCGAGGCCGCCACAGTCCGAACCCATTTGTCTTATATTTCACCAATCTTTCTTGTTCGTTCCGTCCGACCACCCTCACTACGCTTTACACTTCCTGACAACAACAAAACCACATACATTCATTCGATATACACAGAACACCTTCAACATGTCCACGATTCCCGGAACCGATGAGCCAAAAGCAACATCCACACTACGCAACAGACCGCCTACGGTCTGCGTCTTGCAAGTCCTCTCAAAACCCCCTGTTCCTCTTATGCCTACTGACATCACACACAGCTGCGGTGCTTCCTCTGGTACCTCGCCTGCGCACCTAGCAGCCGCCCGCGAGCTCGCCAAAGCTTTCCACGCCCACGGCATCCAGCTCGTTTACGGCGGCGGCACATACGGCGTCATGGGCGAAATCGCCAAGACCCTCGTCTCCCTCTCCGGTCCCGATGCCGTGCATGGAGTGATCCCCGAAGCGCTTCTCCGAGGAGAGCGAGACGATTGTCGCGGGGAAGGGATCGCAGGCGAACTGCAGCAGTCGGATCAGAAAGGAAAGCAAATGCCGATGCAGGTGAAGAGGGTGATCGATGAGAGTGTGTATGGGCGCATCACTGTCGTTGAAAACATGTCAGTCTGTCCTTACGCCCCGTGTCCGAATCACTGCTGACCCTTCCGCCCTTCTGTTTTAGGCACACACGTAAGCAGATGATGGCAAGAGAAGTCATCGAGTCGGGCAGTGGAGGAGGATTCGTGGCTCTGAGTGGTGGCTATGGGACTTTGGAGGAGTTGATGGAAGTTGTGACGTGGAATCAATTGGGAATTCACGAGAGAGCGGTGGTGCTGCATAATGTAGAGGGATACTGGGATGGGATCATCAGTTGGGTCAAGACGGCGGTTCGTGAGGGGTTTGTGAGCAAGTCGAACGAAAGCATCATGGTCGAGGCGAGGACGGGCGAGGAGGTTGTGAAGTGCTTGAAGGATTACCAGAAGTCGGAGGGGAGGTTCGACCTAAAGTGGGGTGTCTGACTGACATCACCCGCATGTTGGGCTTTGTAAAACTGAACGATCATGTTGAATTGCAATGCTAAGTGGTCCATCTATCGAGACGCGAGCGTGATCCCCCATGTAATAGCCCTGTTTTCGTCCTTTTGTTTCAAGCTTTTTTTAGTTGTGTCATTTGTACTGGATATATATATCTCTGCATATATGTATATATATATATATATCTATATCTATATCCGAAACAGGTAGTGTATCGTGTAGACGATGATTGTACCCGATCGTCCGGTATTCCTTGCTCTAACACCACAGACTACCAGGTAACTCACTGGACTTCACCTCGATGGCACTCCAGGCTGTCCAATATGCCAAGCTCTTCCTACGCATAACATCTTGGATCATCGCTGCCTCTCAAATGGCGAGGAGCCGTTTTGTAATGGTCCTGATCTGTGGCACTTGGAAAGCCTGTTCATGCAAAACTGCTCAAGGCGTCCGATGGTCTCAGCTCGTCCGATTGTTGTCGTGATACAAGGCAAGGGCCCGCAGTGCATTCAAGATGAGGCCATCTGTCCCTTGAAGGCCCCGCTTCCTCTTCCTATATCTTGCTCGCCTCGCCAATACACTTGACTTCGAGTTCAACCTTCAGTCCCTTCTACACTCCCCGGTCACTACTCCAGAACACATAATGCAGCTCACGACAATTCTTATCACTGCCATGACGGCCATTGGCGCCCACGCGGGAGTGCACGGGACCTGCGCCGGATACCAATCTGAAACCATTGTCTGGGAAGCCTGTCGAAGACTCCACGGCCGCCAGGTAAGAATGTCGCTGCTGTGCAAGCCGAGGAAGCTGTTGCTGACCGACTCCATCTATGTAGTTGAATGACGACTATGATTGCTGTATCCCTGGTGACAGAGTCAAATACTGGATCGATGAGTGCCAACGAGCTGGTGGAAAAGGTGGACTGAAGCCCATCCCGGGAACGTTGACCGCAGAGTCCTGTTGAGCACGATGAGCGTGCGACATGGCGGCCGTCGCGACGGCGGGTGCGGAGGGCGAGGTGTTCGAATGCCACTCGGGCCGTGCGCAAGGCGGATGACTTTCTGACCGCTGCGAGAGGAGGGCCAGTGATGAGAGTGGTATGCGGTTTGATCAATAAGGGCGGGGTTTTGGCGTTGTTCTACCAGCATCATGCGTGTTCGCAGGCTGTGTGCAGTAGAACATTTCGCAGAGTGGTGTACCTAGAGATTAATATTAGAGATTATCGTGTCGCATTGAACCTTGATGCATACCAGCCACCCTCGTGTTTTATCGTGCCCTCCTTTCAAATTACACCTCTGTCCTCTTCGCTTCGGGGCGTCGGATTCTGCAGGCTCGGGTCCTGCACCCGGCATCGAGACCACTCTCCAGCAAGCCCCTTCAATGCAGGCGCCTCTCGCCCAGTTCCTGCTCGCCAGTGCCCTCTCCACCGGCCCCATCCTCGCCGCCCCGGGTAACCAGGGATGGGCTGCTCCTCGTCAGAGAGTAGAGATGCCGCTCGCTCGGTCTTTCCTTCTATCTCCACACCATCGCGACATAACAGTACATTTATCTTTCTAGCGATCTGCTTGAATCCATCAGAATCGGGACTGTCTTGACGACAGCAAATTCTTTGCACACCTCGAGGCTTTCCCGATGCTCCTCGTTGAAGTTGCCCTGTTGTTGGTGCTGCTCCATTATGTAAGTAGTGGATTGTGAGGAACAAAAGTTGATGTATTGTTATTCTATGTAGAGGGAAGAAAGAAGGAACTAAATAGGAAGTGCAGGTGAATTGTTTGCTTCAAGTGTTTGCCTAAGGCAGAACATTCTAGGGAGGTTCAAATAGCTTTTCCCGAATCTGTAGGAACGGCAGCGTCTATAATATGCAGAACAGAGCCTCGTATATTTCTTCTGCCTATAATATATATTACGAGGCTATCTATATGCATTAATTATCTCGATATACGAATAAAGTTGCCTTTCTATACTACTATCCTCGTCGTCGCGGGCCTTATCCGAAGTTTGAAGCTCGAAGTTTAAATTTTGCTTACTTTCGAGATCGCGAAAGTAGTCTTACGACATCTCTAGTATAAACAATTAAGTTTTAGAGGCAGGCTAAACTATATAAAAGCTCGCGGTAACCTAGGGAGCCTACGACCGGCAGTCGGGCGCTGCGCTATACGGAAAGGCGATAGTCTACAGAGTGTTCGACTCTACGAATTCGCAAAACCTTCGAATTTGGCGGAGTGGGCTATTTGAAGCTCCGTCCTATCCACTGTATTCCGAATTAAGTAATGACTCATCATCAAATGCCGAATCTTCCACCTTGCCGATGCTGCTTCTTCTCTTCCATCTTATATATCGTCCAACGATGAGTCGCTTACCAGAAAACCTTCCAACATGCCTGTTGCCCTGAAAAGTGGACAGATCTTCAAGGGAAAGAATGGCTGCTACTCAATATGCAAGCAGCTCGGAGCTTCTGTCTGGCTGGCATCGTAAGCATGCTGGGCTGTTTGCTTGTTCGCCCAGAATCACCCGGTTGGACTTACAGAGAATTCAGAGATTGCAACCACGAACGAAAGGTCATTCTCAAGTACGCAGACCACTGGCGTATACGCAATGAGCGAGATGTTCTACTCCGGTTCCAAGGGCGAACACCACATATTCGACCCTTGCTTGACGAGGTCGAAGGAGATGAGCGTAATGACTTGAAGCTCATCCTCAAGCATCTCGATGAAGACATGCTGCACACTCTCTGCCACAGAGAGCTTACTCGAGCCGAAGTAAAACAGATTGGAAAAGGCGTCTTGGAAGCTCTTCGAGTCTTGCATGAAGATGGCTTTGTGCACACAGGTCAGCAGAGCCAGCCCGACTCGCGTGCCGATGGCTGACGTTGACAATCCCGCAGACGTGAAACCCAGCAACATCCTCCTGAACTTCGACGAAACCGACAACCAGGGAATCACCGACGTGCAGCTGGCAGACTTGGAAGCTACAGTATCCCAAGACTCGGGATATGCAAAAGATGGCGAAACAGCGGGCACAGCCATCTTCAGAAGCCCAGAAATGAGTCTCGGCATGCCTTGGACCACATCGACAGACATATGGTCGTTCGGCACCACGCTTATTAGCCTGATCTATGGTGCCGGTTTCCACATTTTCAGTCCCGGTATACCGATTGAAGATGACCAGTATGACATCGAGATCTTGAGAAAACACCATCAATTCTTCGGACCATTTCCGCACTCTTACAACGAGATTGCCGACGAACGCCGCCTCAGCGCTCTCATTTGGCTCATGGATAGTACGCCTACGGAGAAACTGAAGCCGTTCTCACGGATCACCAACCGTGAGATCAGCAAAGAGGACAAAGCATTCGTTTTGAAAATAATGAAGCTGGACTATCGCGACAGGCCAACAGCGAGACAGCTGCTGGACGATGAGTGGTTCATCGAAAGCTAGCGAAGGAGAAATCGCTCGTGATGCTCGACCTCGAAGTGTTTCCAGCAGACAACACATAATGGACCTATCTTTTCCAGTCACTTCGCAGGAAAGTGGTCGGTGCTGCCCTCGTTCTTCGCATTGGATTGCATACCCGTGTAGTGCTCGCGTGAATCGCTCTTGCTCGTGTAGTTTGTTTCACTACAAGAAATGAGTCCCCCTCACTGGGAGCTTGCGCTGTTCCGGGATGGACGAACCTTGCGACAACCTCTACAGTTTCCGGCCTGATCCTGCCCTTGTTCTTATTGACCGCTTCGATCCATCCGGCGGCCTGAGCCTTTGCTTGTTCCTCTGTTCATGTCAAATCCGAAATCTTGTTTGCCACGGAGCGAACGACATTGTCAGCCGCCTGATTAACGAAAAACAGCTCCGCGAAGCTGTCGCTGCAGTCAAGGCTCTCCAGGACGGTTTCCGTCGGGACGTGCCCCACGCCAGAACATGGCCACACACGGGTTGCATGTCCTCCTGATGCACGACGCACGCATCATCATCGGGACGCTGCAGGCCATGGTCAAAGATCGCGCGGAAAGAGGCGACGGTGTCGCCTGCATCATCATCTACCGCAACCTCCAGGCTGCCGTAAGAAGCAGACTTCTCATGGACAAGTCCCAGCGGAGTCTAACGCAGGTTGTCCGACGCGCTGAAGGACATCACGGCACTCCTCCGGGCGAGAGGATGAGTGATATTCGGCCTCTATACTATGAGCGACCTCTCCTTTTCGCAGGGAGTTATTCATTTCCATGCCGGCGGTCATGGGGGGCCGCAACTCACCAGGTACACGTACCGGTCCAAGGGCAAAGTTCAGCCGGTGTCAGGGTCGAACTTTGCCTTTGTCTCGCAGGCGTTCGTTGAAGCTCGTCGGAGAAGCCGGGAGGAAGTGATACCGCAAGGTGTTCATGATTGGAGCATTCATCTGAGCCGGATGATCAGCGAACTTTCCCACCTGAAAGGGTAGACATTGTGGCCTTGAAGCTTCAAGTGTTGAGATTGCTGAGTCATACGTGTCACATCATCGTCGTTCACACGATCATGGAAAGAAGACGTAGAAGGAAGCAGGAGAAGCTCAGAATGGCAAGTTTCAAGTTATCATGTACGATTCCAAATCCGAGACAAGCACATACGACCACAGAATGATGAAAAACCGGCTTCCCGTTCAAGTAACCAGACGAACTTTGTGTTGCCTCGATAGATATCCGGTCGCTCGCCGACGGAGATGCTAAAGTCGGTCTCAGGACGGTGAGACCTGGCGTTCGCCATGTTCATCGTTCGCCCATCTCGCCCAACTCTCCTCCGTTCCTTCGCACCAGCTCCATCGACAAAACAGTGCGTGCCAGCACGGCGCATCCATGTCATCAATCATGAACGCAAGCCAAAAAGCCGTCGGTAGCCGTGTTAGGGTAGGGTTGCCCTTGTGCATCGATCGCTGGCACCGTACACTTGACAGATGGCTCCACCCACTTGAGAAAATGATACTCATTTTGAAAATTGAGGTAGTTGTGGCCGCAATTCAGCTCCCTCTTTTCTGTCCCAGAAACAGCCTAGAGCCAAGGTCAGAACATACAGGTCGGGAAAGGCGGCGGGGAAGAGTCATTACGCAGATGGCGCCGGCGTTTTTGAAGTCACAATATGGATGATACTGGTGCGAGTCCCACCGAGCACAGACATGCGTATGAAAAGTAGTCCCGTCAGAACTGGCCAGGATGACGGGAGCAAGCAGTCCAAATTGAAAGACTGCGCCGGTGAGTGAAAGCTTCATCTTCATGTTGTTGAAGCGGTGTCGAAATCGTTGCAGCGTGCGGTCGTAGTCAATGAGATGTAGTCTCGGACGCGATGAGCCGTAGTGTCGTCGGTGTTGATCAAGAGGAGAAACGGTGATGGCGAAGCGGAGCAATGTGTCGTCAGGATTGCCTCTTGATGAGACAGGACAGAATGAAGTAGGATGGCACCAATACCATGAGATTCAGAAGTTGACAACTCGATTCGTTGAAGGAATGAACGAAGGAGGAGAATCTCGTTGGCTATATACACGGCCATTGCTACGCTCCATGCCCCAACCCTTCGCCTCTCTCGCCCTGCACCAAGAGGTCAGATAGATGCGACTGCGTCATTTTGTACGCTGCTGCGCCCGCTGAGGCCAGGATGGCCCAGTGTAGGGGATGAGGAGTGAGGCGACCCTCACATGTGCTCGGTACACGCGCTGCCAGCTTTGGTAAGCTTGAAATGCAAGGCTCACTAGCCGGAGGGACTGTTCCTTCTACGGTGGGGAATAACTAGTGACCGGCGCCCCTTCTGCTAATGGCCGGTGCCCTCCAATATCGGCTGTTATCCTGGTGCGAGGATATCGCTTATGTGATATCCTCGCAGTTTTGGTGTGGTCACCTCATTAACTATGCCCTTAGCGCATAGCTAGAGTCTATGTTATAGGAGGTGTTAGCTATATAAAGGGCGCTAGTAAGGGTTTTAGAGGTCGGTAAATAACTGTCTATATAGCGTCTATATTACTCAAAACTGCCTTCCTTACTCTACCCTTATATATTGTCGTAGATATAATAGCGGTCGCTCGAATAGCGTTATTAGTAGAGGTATATAGCTATAGTGCTATCGCTATACCGGTACGGTAGAAGGTAGAGGCATATAGCTATGTTGTTACCGTTAGTACTATTGCTCTCGTTGTATAGCTTATATAAGGAGCTAGTTACGAGAAGGGGCTTACGTTAAAGTCTACTACGCCCTCGTCTACTACGCCCTCGTCTACTACTACTACCCCTTATAGCCGCCGGTACGGACGACGCTAGATAGTTAGTATCGCCGAATTCGAATACTAAGGGCTCTCGTATATTCGTACGTCTATAGCTACGCCCTCGCGCGTTTACCGCTCTATTGTTTAGTACTATAGCTAGCTCGAATATCGTATAGTTAATAGCTATAATTCGAGCTAGAGGGGCTATATCTATATACTAGTAACGGTTAAACATATCTATTATATATCTTAATTTACCGGTAGTTATTATATCTATAATCTTATACTTATAAGGGCAGCCCTATAAGACCTTAAAGTAGTATAAGTAGACTATTAGTATAGATATCTTGCCCTCCTTAATAGCCCTTAGTTCCTTAATTATAGCGGACTCTTGCTCTAGTACCTTCTATAACGCCTTCCGGTAAATACTACGACATACCTCTCGATATACTAGCTTTATTAATATGTACGGAATGCCCTTACGTTTAAGGGCATAAGCTATAGTAAGCTAGCTATTCTAGAGCGTCTACTATAGCTCTATCTTAAAGAATAATCTAAGGACGTTATAACGTTTACTAGCTAGCTACTTCTTTAGTATTAAATAAGCGCCTTTACCGCGCGACGACGAGGTCTAGCTAAAGGAAGGATATTAAGCGGTCTAGTAGGCTACGAGCTTCTCCTTATAAGGCTAGTATTTACGGTTAATATAGTCGTAGAGCTAGCTAACCTCCTTAGACTAATCCTAGCTCTAGAAGGCGTTGTTATTACTATTAAATTTATCTACCGTCTTACTATCGATTACCCTTCTAAACATAGCTATAAACGCGACTACTTAAGGAGCGTCTACCTTTAAGCCGGTCGGTTAGCTAGCCTTATTAATACCTAGTACTTATAGCTACTTCTTACGAGCCTAATGCTATACGTTCTTAAAGACATACTAACGGTAGATAATAGAGGGTATCGTTAGAAACACCTTATCTAAGGCGTTTATTAGACCTCTATCCCTATCTATAATAAATAGCCCTAGTAATAGTAAGGGATCGTATATCCGTAGAGTAGTTAGCGTCGCTCTAGGCTTATAATAAGTAAGTAATAACTTCTTTAGACTCGTAGCAACCTATTTATATGTTGTCTAATCCTTAGCTCCGATAAGAGCGAAGCTAAGGGGGATAGTAAGATTCGCTCTAGTACCGGATATAATGTCTATTAAAGGGCGGTTGTAGCGGTTAGTTTTATAGGTATTATTAAGGACGATATACTCCGGATAACGCCTATAAAACTCTACTATCTAAGGACTAAGAATAATAAGTTTATCTAGCTCCTTCTTCTCGTTTAGCTTATAGTCGAATAGGAAGCCCTTCTTCTCGAGGATCTTTATAAGAGCCTTAGCGGTAGTATCGTCGCCTTAAAGTATCTATCGAGCTAAGTTACGAGCGTTACGAATATTAGTAGTAGTCTATATGTACCTACTACGGTTTTAAAGGCGTACGAGGGTAGTAGCTATACTAGCGTTAGTATTAAGATCCTTATAGATAGCGTTCCTTATAGCCTCGTTACGTTCTCGGCGACGGTATATTACGAAGGCTTAAGGATTAAGAGCCTAGTACTCGTATTAACGAGAGCCTACTCTTATAATCTACCGACTAGCTAGCTTCGACATATCTTCTAGTATAATGTCGACCTTTATAGGGCATCTAATACTAGAGATTACTCGCTTTAGCCGCTTACTATTCGTAGGCCTTAACTTCCTTTATCTCCCTCGATAGTAACGTAGCTCCTTACGAACGTAGTAAGTCTTCTTCTTATTCTAGTAGGTTAAGTAGGTCGATAGAGTATATCTATAAGCTATAGCCTATTCGTTATAGAACTCGAGCGCCTTACTAGCGCTCTTAAATAACTTATCCGTTAGCGGTAGCTCTAGTTCGACGAGCTCTTAGGTATCTACTTCCTCTCCTTTACTAATAATACTATTACTAATAATACCCTTACTAATAATACCCTTACTAAGAGGGCGACTATTCGAGGACGTAGCGTTAGTAGATAACTTAGCGCCGGCGACGGTAATAGCGGTAACGCCGCTCTAAGAATTCCTCGTTCTTATAATAATATCGCTACTACTATTTCTATTACCTCTTCGAGCGCTAATATTATTACTAGTACTTAGATCTATTATATCTACTAGCTTATCTAGCTACGAGTCGTCGAAGTCGTTAAACTCCGAGCTATTATCGATATCCTTACGTTCTACCTCCTTACGAGCCTTACGAGCCGCCGCTCTTCGAGTAAGCCGGTCGATAACCTTACTAAGCGTCCGCGCGCGACCGTTACGACTTCTACCCTTAGTATCCTTATCTAGTATACTAGTATCTTCGAGAAGGCGGCGTTCGTATAGTAGCTACGACGACGTTAGCGGCGGTAACGGCGGTCGAAGGGTAGATAACACTAGCGCCATTAAAGAAGCTAGATATAACGAGTTTTAAGGGCAATAGCGACGATAAGAGGTAGTAGAAGGATTAATAGATAAACGCGTACTCGCGAGACGCGAGGAATCCCGCGCACGGCCTTGTTTTGCACCGGAAATCGACTGTAATCTAGGACATTACTAACACGCGATATACAGCCGATATTGGAGGGCACCGGCCATTAGCAGAAGGGGCGCCGGTTACTAGTTATTCCCTCTACGGTGAGGCTGTCCACTTGTACGAGGCAGCTAGCATGGAGTCCCCAGCCGGAATTCCATGAACAGCTAAGCATCCCAGCCGGCAAGGAAACGTAGCGCTGTGCATCGAGGCTGCAGCCCTACTCGTGCAAACGTTGGCGCTGGATCCCGGTGACCGTATCGCCTCATCCTTTTGCCTCATTCTTTGATCAGGTGTCGGCGTTGGGTTCAAGTCAGGCACTACTTCATACTTCGGCGATATCCTCTGTATCAATGTCATGCCCCTGCCTCAATGCATCTTCGTGCCCTGCCGTTCGCACGCCTTGCCGTTCCGGTCGCGCACTCCGGACTCAGAGGGTGACGCATCTAGCTTCGAGAGTCGGATTGGTGATCCAGTGCAGGCAGCGCGTGAATAAAGATGCTCTGAGTGTCGAATGTCCTTCAGCAGCCTCGAGGCCGTGTCCAAGTACAGACGCCTTTGTTCCCGGTTGTCGGCAACTGCGTTCCACCGTTGGTGTTACAATTACGGGTATATCTGTTCAACTGTGGGCCGGTGGGAAGACAGCAAACGCCAGGACTGAGCTGTATACGAGTTAGGACTCTGGACGGGAATCGCCCAGTAATTGAGAACATACAACATTGCCGCACGACAGCTGGCAGAAATAGTCCATCACGCCTGAATCTAGAGGCGGACAATAAGCCGAGAGATCTCCCAGAGCCGGAACCGCGCTCAGGGTAAAGAGGAAGGCCGTGATCTTCATATCGGCGGTACGTGGCATGTGTTCAAATAGGTGCGCAGGAGGCGGAGGTGGCGGAGGAGACCGGTCGGCCTTGCGAGTGCGGAGAAGGAGGTAGGTGGTCGGCGATGGGTGGGGTGGGGCGGTAGGGCGGTGGAAAGCGGTTCACTGGTCGAGCAAGGAAGTGAAAAACGGTTTACTGGTCGGGCAGTGAAGAGGAAGCCAGTCGAAGGCCTTGGAGCCAGCAATCCTGTGTCTCGCAACTACAGTACATCTCCATAACCTATATATATCCTTGACGGGCGGATCAGCAGACTCCTTCTCAGTGCGCTCCTGCGCGTGCGTATGCTCTGGCACGCTGGTGGTATAATCTAGTCGGGATGGCGTGACGTTGGCCGGTCAGTTGCATTACATGGATGGCATGGCATGGATCGTGACGGAGTTCGTGACGGAGGCTGGAATCCCATTATTTGATCGAGGCGCTCACTGGTCTGAACATTGATGAAGGCTTGGTCGGGGCATCCTTGACCGAGTATCCGCGGATGCCGGTCGGTCTCCGGTCGACACCACCAATTGAGCCACTCCGATTCACATGGCAGCTCTCCAAATCGAAGATACCGCTGGCAATTGTGCAAGGGTGTCTTCAGAGAGTATTCCGAGAGCAAGAGGCAGGTATCAATACGGGAACGTCATTTGATTGAATCAAAGGACATCGTCGACAACATCGCGCCGCAGAGGCCGGTGGAGGATCCTCGATGTCGTTCCGTATGCAGTCCACAGGCTGTACAATTGCAACGCCCTTCTCCTCACGCCAGCTCTCGTGGCTCAGACCTTGGCAGGACTTCGACGACGAGGTTCTGTGCGGCGGAGCAGTACTAGAACATGCTAGACATCTTGCCGACGAAACCACCGACGCCAAGATACTGATGAGGGTGTACACCCCCCAGTCAGCCGTCGACACCGATACACGACAGCTCCGTATAAGGACCGGCCGGTGACTCCATCTGCTCAACATTCGTTCTCCCACTCCATCCTCCCTCCATAAACAAAGTCCGCATAACCTGACTTTGGGGCTCCAAAATACCTGAAGACTCACCCACATCCACATCCAGCGTCACGTCCTCCACACCAGCAACATGCACTTCGCCCAGCTCCTCGTGACACTCGGTCTCGCAGCCTCCGCCCAGGCTACCGCTGGCTGGGTAAGACTCATCCCTCTGGCTTCTTTCGTCAACAAGCTAATGGCATTTACAGCACTGCCGACAAGGTATCGGGCAATACACGGCCGGCTTTTGCGGGAAAGGAGGGAGCTCCTATGTTTGCGAAGGGGTATGCTGTCGCGCTTCTAATTCCGGCATATGCCATTTTTGCTGACAGGACTACGTTCTCACAGAGTCAGCCTTGCGTGGCTCCTTACGGCTATGAATGCTGTCCGAATTTCAGCTCAACCTCGGAGACCGCCAACTGCAACCGCGGCTGTTAGTGAGACCACTCGTTGGAGCATCGGTGGACAGCTTCTTTTCTCGACTTGGTGAATGATGGGTGAAAGTCGGAGGAGGAGTCATGGGATTCTGCATTTGTTCTGAGAATTTGTGGGTGATGACGGAAGGCAACACTGTAACCTACATTCACTCTTGATGCCTATGAGCTCTCAGTCGCGGGAATGTACACTCATTCGGGACGTCCTTGTATGGTTGCTTGTGGGAGCAATACAGTCCTTTCAAGCGTCTTCGAGATGTCGATGGAGAAACCATGGTGATTTGTATTCCTCCTAGAATCTTCTGACGTATTCGAACTCAAGACCTTGTAGACTGTGTCCGGCTCGCTGCAAGACATGTGTTTTATGGTGCAGGAAGATGGTCATAGCTCAACCGCACTCCAAGTCCCCGGCTTGTCGTGGACACCCGTCTCACGACGCCATGAACGTGAGTCTTGAGATCCGTCAGGACGGACAGGCTAGGTCATGCCATCGATCCGGGCGTATTCGTCGTTGTGTGTGCATCGTAATGCCATCAAGAGTCCAACCCAGGTCCGTCCTCGCGTGCCTCTGCGGAGTATTCCAGAACACCTCCTACTCGCATATAGCGTAGATCAAAGGTGTCTTCTTCAGGTCCGCATGACAGTTATGAGCTTCGCCCTGGCATTGCTGCAATATCGAGACCGCTTTAGTACACAGACTCGAAGCAAGTTGTAGAGATCGATCAAGTTTGAGCGTACCGTATCGCAGTACAGCGTGACGCCACTGTACTTCCCGTACCCGTAACAGTAGCCTAGCGGCGACTGAGTCTCGTACTTTCCAGCTTGGACGCACTCCTGAGGCGAACTTCAGCATATGAGGCTCGGTAGAGAGGGAACGGCGCACCACTCACGAAGACGTCCCGAGTCGGGTCCAAGTCAGCGGATGCCATGCTGATGAACATGAGGAAAACCTGCGAGAGCTGCATTCTGTCCGTTGTTGATGGAAACAATTCCGGAGAGCGGGTGGAGAATGTTTGTCTTGGGTCCTGGTCTGTTGGAGAGCAGTAAAGAAAGACTTGAGAGTAGGAACTGGAGGGCAGGAGCACGGATCTGGATTTTTATACACCAGGTTGGCACATTGACCGATCAGTCGGTAATGTGCGGGGCCTGTTCAAGATCAAGGCCCCAAGGGGCATGAAATTACGAGGCCTCGACCGGCGCAGACCCTGACAGACAGGCATGATGCCTGGCCCGGCCACGTCCACAAAGAGTCCAGACTTCACAACCCAGGGTGAGAGTACCGTCTGACCATTTGAAAATGGTGACAGCACCACTAGCAATGTCGACGAAGGACTTTGCCGACATACACGCGGTGCAACAGCGAACGAAGGGTTCCTGGTGGTGGTTCCTTTGCTCTTGCAAAAGTCAGAACTCGGACACGAGCCTCGTGCTGTCCGATCACATCCGGTGTCCTAGGATCTGTTGAGAGGCAGACTGCCTTTCGCGACACTCTCTCGAACCTTATCTCTTTCTCACGTCACGAGACTCTGCCCTTCCTCGGTTCCAGGAAGCAAGGTCAATCGATGATTCGCAAGCTGAAACCAGGTGACCGTATCAGTATATAGAATCGAGCAGGGTGCCCGAAAAGGCTCGCTTGCCAACCCCTGTTAGCGTGCTCTCCTCGCAGCGGACGAAGTGAGCGTAGGCCATTTGAGCCTCATCACCGACAAGCAAGCATTTGGAAGGTGAAGCAGAGTCGTCAGATTACCCACATCACAAAGCAGTAGTTGTAGACGCCTTTGACCATTGACTGGCGTTCTCCCTCG
This sequence comes from Zymoseptoria ardabiliae STIR04_1.1.2, assembly GCA_000223765.2. Lineage (NCBI taxonomy): Eukaryota > Fungi > Ascomycota > Dothideomycetes > Mycosphaerellales > Mycosphaerellaceae > Zymoseptoria > Zymoseptoria ardabiliae. The sequence continues at coordinate 2,738 of AFIV01000123.1, read as the reverse complement.
TCTCGTCACAAGCTCAGCGTATTGTGGGTCCAATTCGCATGTCCGGTGACCTTCTTGACTGAAAACTTTCTCGTGTCCTGGATCAAGTGGACATCACACAGCTGCCTGCATCTCCCTCATCAACCCATCAACAGGTCCAACTAGGAACAAGTAAAGACGCTGCAGCTGGTTCCCGGGCAGCAATTAGGGTTCCGCGAGCAATCGCCTAGACATCTAACTTCAGCGAGCGCCCACGGTCTGGGTGTCGACACATATACTCACCACCTTTGCTTATGCAGCATCGGCCCTGGTTGCACGACTCGTCAGAGCTCTGACAGTAATATCCACCTTTTTCACAAGCAGCTGTACGGAAAGAGGGTTAGCATAGCTTCCAGATGACTACGAGTAAGAGTGGCTCTGACCTGTGCAAGAGCCACGGTTGTATTTGTCGTCGCGGTCTACGCAGAACGGTGTATTTGGCGGGCACCAATCGCCTCCCTTCTCGCAAGGCCCTTTCGGTGATGGTCAGTACAGCGTAGACCCTTCGCATCGGAGGTAACATACAGACGCAGTGTCCGGGGTCTTCGCATCGCAGCAGTGGGCCGCAGCATGGGTTGAAGCGACAGTCCGCTGTAAACCCATTAGCGTAAGCTTGACAGGCGATGGGCAGCAGGAATATAGTAAACCTTTTTGCGTGTTCCCACAGGGACGGGCGCCGCGAACGCCCACAGCCGCCGCAACGGCGAAGGAGACATAGATGTAGAACTTCATCCTCGGTGACTGGATGTGCAAGTCTGAATGACGCGACAGGAGATTGTGAACATTGGCGTGGTAAGAATCGGTGTGAAAACAGGCGCTTGCGAGGAAAGGGCCAGGACGGAGAGATGTAAAAATTGCACAGACCAAGGTGCAAGCACACGCCGGCTTCTGCAGAAGGGCTGTGCGAAGGCGCAGCAGCTTATTGACAGGAGAGCCTGGAGCGGAAAGTCCGGTCGCTACCCCGTACAGACTCTGGACCAAGAGCATATAAGTAGTGTCCGTTCCCTGACGGGCGAGCCGGCCACTCCGAACCAATCTCATCTGGACAAAACCCAGATACGTGCCTGAAAGAAGGCAGCGACAAGGTCATCGGAAGCTCGGGCTACTTCTCATATGCAGGTTAGGGACTTTATATAGACCGTGTCAGGATCGATTCTCGGTGTCGGAAGCTGAGCGTGGCCGAAAATGGGGTGTCTCCAGACCAGGGGAGCGGACTCTGAAGCCATGCCGATCTCCGCGGTGCTCGATAAGGCACTCGCTGCGGTCACAGTCTGCGTAACGCCAGACACAGTCTGTGTACTTTCTTGCTGACCTTGAATATTGCTGGTCTCTCCTGTATCCGTCTGCTTAGAGCTGTCTGTGACAGTCATTGTCGTCGTGGCAGTCGTGTAAGCTTCTGTGCTGGTCCCAGTCGTTGTAGTAACTTCAACGGAAAGCGAGCTTTTTACTTCAGTGTTGTAATATGGGATCGATGTCGTAGACGTCACATAGGCAGTGGTGCCGATGGAAGATGTTGCATCGTATGAGACTGTACTGGTGGAGTCGACGTTGGTCTGTGTGGCAGTGTATATTCTCGTGGTTGGTGAGGGCGCTTATGTTCGCTTGACCAGCCTTTGAGGCGTGACTGTTTCGGTGAGAGTGACTGTAGCCGTATCTCCTGAGATCGTTGTTGTCTCTGTGGCTGTCTGGAGCACATGTTAGTAAGATCGCTACGCGCAGTCGCGAACGGATCTGATTGGGAGAAGTGTGACAAGCGCTACATTCACGCACCGAATTCGAGATAGATACGAAGGTAGAGAATTCTGTTTCCAGATAGCTCTGCGTATCGTAGACCGTCTCAATAGTTGCTGTGTAGTAGACAGTGTCGACGTGATTCGGGACCGACGTGATCTCATATGCGTCCACGAAGGACATAGCAGAGACGGTGACGACTTCTGAGCACTCGAACCACTGGACGCAGAACTGACCATCTGCACAACAGTAGAATGCACCACAAGTAGAGTCCGTGCAAAAGCCTTGGGCGAACGGGGTCGCAGCGAGGTGTGCGAGCATGATGAAAAATTTCAGCGCCATGTTGAAGGAGTTCCTGCCTGAATCTTCGCTGTTGGTGGAAGGCCAAAACCCAAGCAGCATCACAGCGACACTTAAGCTGGTGAATATCCAGCCTCATTTGACCTTCGCATGTGGAGCTCTGTCAAACACGGCATGTGTACTTCGGAAGAGTTCTCCTCTCCTGCCGAATTGTCGACGTTCGCAGGATTCCGATTGGTCCCGTCCTGGTATTGATGCCAACAGATTCGGACAAGGCTGAAGACATTGTGCTGGACATAGCTGTCCGAGGTGTCGAGGCATGAGTATGCGGTGCTGACCATGCACATAGTTCTCGAATCTACGTGTCGGTACGCAAGCGATCCTGCAGGCAGCTAGATAGTGGTCGGAAGCTGTGATAAGAGCATCGCTGTTGGTATCGTGCGTACAATGTCGTTGTACCACTCCATCGCATGCCTTAAAAAACTCAGCCGGTGGGGAGTCGTTTATGCGAGTTCTGGGATAAAACGGGCACTAAATTAAGCACTATACTAAGATTAGTATAGCAGAGTTAGGGCTTATCCTACTACCTCCCGCGAAGGCTAAGTCGTCGGCTAAGTCGTTAGCTAAGTCGTCGGCTAAGTCGTCGGATAAAGAGGTATTTAAGGATAGACCCTACGCTAGGTCGGGTA